>JAWPGT010000053.1:0-157637 GCA_034638255.1 Coprinus comatus
CACTGGCACAAAGCTTGTCTTGAAGAACTAAGTGTGCTTAAGAAGTGACAAGTTTACAAGTTAGTGACACTTCTGGAAGGAAGGAAAGCTGTAAAAATAGATGGGTCTTTAATGAAAAGAGTGACAGTTACAAACATGCTAGACTAGTTGCTAAAGGATTTTCTCAAGTTGAGGGCATTGACTTTGATGAACTATTTTCTCCAGTAGTAAGATATGAGTCCACTCAAATCCTGCTCAGGTTAGCCACCCTTGAAGACTGGGATATCGAATCTGTCAATGTAAAGACAGCATATCTCTATGGCAAACTGGATAAGAAAATCTATATGGATCAACCTGAAGGTTTCAAACTTAAGGGAAAGGAACATTTGGTCTGCAGGTTACAATGAGCATTGTATACCTTAAACAAGCCAGCTTGGCCTGGTAGAAGGAGATGGCATCTTCCATGAACCAACTAGGATTCAAGTGATGTGAATCCGATGCTGGTATTTATATATATTGTTGAAAAGAGATGGCAAATTTGTCATTGCTGTTGTGTATGTTGACAACATACTTTTTATGGGAAATGACTCTGCCCTGCTGAAAAAGCTAAAAGAAGAGTTCATGAAAAAGTGGGAATACCATGACCTTGGAGAAGTCAAAGAATTTCTCAGTATGTGCATCTGGAGAGATCAAGCTAATCAAAAGATCTTCCTAGATCAATGTGCTTATTTAGAGAAGATCCTGGAAAGGTTTAAAATCACTGGCTCTGACTATGATACCAAACTGGCATAAACCCTGCTGCTAGAAGGGTACTATCTAGTTCCTAATGACAAGCTGATCAACTCCTCCATCCATTCTAGGTACCAACAGGTGATCCAATCACTATTGTACATTGCTATAGGCACATGTCTGGACATCTCATTTGCTGTGACTAAGCTAAGTCAACATGCTCACAACCCTACTGAAGAACATTTGCATAGAGCTCTCTATATTTGTAGATACCTTTTAGCAACTCAGGAATACTGAATGATGCTTGATGGTTCTGGTAATGAGGGCTTCATTGCTTATAGTGATTCTGATTGGTCTAGTGATCCTTCAAACCAAAGATCCCAAACTGGTTATCTGTCAACTGTTGCATCCTGCCTGGTAGCCTGGGTCAGTAGATCACAAAAGACTATTGCATTGTCATCCACTGAGGCTGAATACATGGCTCTCTCTGATTGTAGCCATCAGTCAGTATGGATCAGAAGTCTAATGATGGAACTTGGTTTACACAACAATGAACCAATGGAAATATGTGGAGACAATATGGGCTCTCTCTTCATCATGCAAAATCCTGCTGTCAAGAAGAGATCAAAACACATTGATATAATCTTCCATTTCATTCATCAAGTAATTGATGAAAAGAAAGTTCAACTTTATTTCATTCCAGGCACTGAAAACCCTGCTGATCTTTTAACAAAGAATCTTGGATGTGTGAAGTTTGAATACTTCTATGATAACTATTATGGGTTAGAGTTTTCTAATCCCATATATAGCACTGCCAAGCACTCAAAGAATATGTCCTCAACATAGGGTGCTATTTAGCTGCCATGTTTGAATTCAGGGGAGTGTTGAACTATTATTAGTTCTACAATAACATTCTCTAATGGCATCACACTTGATGAACATGTGACCTAATATGTTCTCGCATGGACCAACGTATTATAGTATATAAACATTTGTATTCCTGCATTATATACTTCAGTTCCTCTTACTGCAACAACCACCCTCAGTAAGTTCTAAGTCATACCTACCCATGCAACATACTACACATATGTTTTAACACCACCATGTTTTCTGTGAGTCTGCTTCTTCTTCTTATCCTCACCAGCTCCACCCTGTTGGGTCTGACTGGAACTAGAACCACTGCCAGATTGTTGAGGTTGCAGTTGCTGCCCTTGTGGGTGCTGCTGCTGTCCTTGGTTCTGGTTGTGTTGTCTGGGGCCTTTGAAGCCCTTGACACCCTGAGAATGAAGAGTGTTGGCTGAACCATAAGAGTCCAACCAGGTGGATTGAATAGCTTCAGCAACTACTTGAACTGTTAATCAAGAGAAGTCTGCACTTCCATAACGAATGAGCAAAGAAGCTCATGTTGCATTCCATTGATTGGGAATGCATGTTAACAGCATCAGAGTGCAAAGCAGCTCAGGAACATGGATGGGAGGGGTTGCATTCTGGAGATGTGTGAATAGGGTTGTGAAACCTGCAATCTTGACAAATGGATCTGCAGTTCTGGATAACCAGAAACCATTGGCTTTTGCCCAGATCTCAAATGCAGTACCTGCATTTAAAGTGCCATAAGCAGTGTGTAAATGCCTCCATAATACATGAGAAGCCATTTGTCCATGATTCAGAAGGTCATCAGAGATCTTACTATTAATCAGGCCTAAAGCAAAAGCTTCAGCTGTATCCCATTTTAACTGTTCCTCCATAGTAATTACTTGGGAGGTAGTAGCTGCAACTGCAGCAGTAGTCTGCATGGTAGTTTTGGGATTTACCTGATCTTGGATGTACTCTAGATAGTCCCCAAGGTTAGTACTTATTCTCAGTAAAAAAAAAAAAAAAAAGGATGAGTGTTTATGAGTGTTTATGAGTCCAAAAAGGAAATATGACCATTCATAAGAAAACTTGAGTCTGAGTTCTGAGTAAACTTGATATTATGTCAGTTTTCATGACTCTAGTGTCAGACTCAGAAAACCTCAGATTTTGCCCTGATCTCATTGAGGGGAATTAGTGTGGGAACATTTACATAAATTTTGATGGTATAGATATGGTTACATACTGTATGTGAATGAACAAGATGGTATATATATACAAATATATTACATTACATTTGAAAGAGATCTAGCACTAGTTAATAAATATGTTTGGTTTGAGTATTGTATACCTTATAATCTATTTGGCTTTCTTTGTTGAAATGTACACATCTGAATGTTTACCAGAACTTTGGTTTATTATTCTTTGTTCTACCTACTTCCTCCCTCTAGAACATGCACATGGTGTAATGAGGTGGCAGGCCAGTCATCATGATTAATTGATTCATGAAACAACCAGTCCACTGAAAAGAACAAATTATGATAAGAAGTAAGAATATTGTGCAACCATTGACAAGCCAAAATGTGGTGATAAAGGCAGCAATATAAATGTGTTACTTAGCCAAAGTTCTTCTGACACCTTCTCTGACATAGACCAATAATGTGTCCTAGTCAAGGGACTAACAGTGGCAGTGGAAGTTCAACCATTCAATGGGCCAGATGTGGACCTTTATTGGGGATCCAAATACATTCCAGGTATGGGGTGTTAGGCAGATTCCAATCAAAGGCTATAAACTGGAAAATGTCAAAGTCAATAACCCCTTTACTAACCAGAATTAGCAATTTCAAACTCATGACTCACCTATGTAAGGTCTTTCCTCTTGTTAGGGTGTTTGTGATTGATGCAGATTTGCTGACACTGGAGAATGCACTGCTGGTGCTTCTTCTCATTAGCCATGGTATAACTCCAAAGTCACACTGAGCTTTACATTTATGATATATCTTGCATGACTTTGTAGTGTAGAGGTATTATTGTAGTTAAGATAGTTATTAGTCATTAGATACTAAGTTTGATTCCAGCTTGTTATGAACCCAACCTAATTGGAAGATTCTGACTCTGATGATGAACTGAATCAAACTATTTTGATTCTCTTACCAAGCTGGTCACATGCCGAGTCTGATGACTCAGACTCTGAGCTGGAGTACCACTCTGCAGAAGATGACCCTACCACTCTCTAGAAGAACTATTTATGGTTCTGCACAGTATGTATAGCCTCAAGAACTTACTACAAACTATATATACACACACACAGCCATATACCTGTGTACATTGAAATAGCCACTAATATGCAGCAACTTAGGCATGTAGTAGAATGGACTAATAGTTTCTTTATATTTCTTTATGTCTCTCAGAACCCAAGTAGATAGTTCTCTTGTCATGTATATTGTTCTCTACTTGTCTGGACACTCATAGCCACTGTAGTTGACTAGTAATTACTCATGGACTACCAGTACATAGATATCTCTAGAACTTAGTCTAGATAGGTATAAATATACATGTACTAGTAGGGTTAAAAGCCAGGCTTTTAACTGGTTAATTCTAACTCTTTATTATCCCAAACAGGTCCTAGCCACTGGGCACTAGGATACTAATTGGAAGAATAGTAGTGAAGATTGCCAGCTTGTTCCTACACAGTGCTCATGTTTCACCCACAGGCATCTAACAGTTCAAGGTCTTAACACAGCTAATAACAACACCTTTAATTACTTTAAATTGATAATTTAAGTTATAGTATATAATATATAATATATAATAAATGTGATAATAAGTATGATTTGTCAGATTCTCTCAAGGTGTATTTAGTACTAAATAGTCAGATTTTCTCATATTCTATCACACACTGTCATGTAATTTTGATTCCCAACTTTACTCAGAAATTCTTATATTTTGTTGAGGTGTATTAAGCTGGGAATTCATCATATTAGTGTCATATTATCTGATGTTTTCTGATATATTGTTTGTCAGAATGGTAGAGAGTGATAAAGAGAATGTGAGGAGCAATAAGAGAGAGTAAAGCTCAGATACAGACACAGACACAGAAAGAAGGGAATTGATTTGATAGATTAGCTAAAATATGAGAGACTTACATATACATATATCTACCAGAGCAAAGAACAACCAAAAGAGGAGAACAATAAAGACCTTTGCCAGCACACAAAGGGAATATGTAAGTAACATAATAAGGGAAAAGAACATTATGAAAGAGTCCAGAACATCAGGATAAGATAAGTGGAGTGATTAGGAAAGATGGATAAGATAAGGAGATATCTGGGAAAAACCTAACATTGTTACATACCCATGCCTATCCATATGGATAGAAAATGACTTCTTATAACTTTTGACTTTCCTGTGGGAAAGTCAGGTAAAGTTATGAGAAGTCACAAAATAAGGATGAAAAGTGTTTGCAGTGTTTATGTTCTACATCAGCAAATCTACAATTTACTTTTGCACTTTTTTGCACTCTTCTGGCTTTGGCAAGTGGAAAGCCAACAAGGCAAAAAGTACATATGGTATTTGTTGTGTTTACATTTGCCTCTATTTATTAGTAACATATATTATTAAAAGATGTTACTATTGTATTACTACATACTTGTTATCTGGTTAGCTAGTGAGGGTCCAGAACATATCACCATCAAACCCAAGGTTTCATGATTCATCTCAATTCCTAACTCTCTTCACAGTTACCCTCCACAATCCTTGCCTCTCATGTTTATTCTTACATGGAGTTCTACCTCTCTTCAAGCTGGCAGTGCCTTTCTCAGGACATGATCATTGGGGTTAGAACTTGTGGGAAGGTGCTTAGGACATGAATGGATTCTGGAAGGGAGGAAACATATGTCTAAATCCTACTGAAATCAGTCCTATATTGGGAGCATATGATATGCTTCCAAATGGTAGTCAAATAGTGTGATGTATTGCTATGTAACTCAGCACCAGATTTATATCACAATTCACATTGTTGGATTATTATTTTTGTATGATTTAATCTGAATTATACATGTATTCTTAGTTGCTCTTTTTTTACTTTTTTGTTACTTTTCCACTACTTTGCTACTTGCTACTACTTTTTTTTGACAGAAATCAAGTACAGTCATGGATTAGTCACTGTAACATGATCACTCAACATGACACTGGAAACATAATTCTACTCCTCCTGTGTGAAATCTTATCCAAGTAATGTAAAATTGTAGAATAATATTTAGATATCCAATATACATCTTACTATTACACTGGATTATTGATTTTAGGCATAATAGAGTAATAAATTTGTGAAAAATGTGTAAAAATTTATCAAAATCTATCAAAATTGATGGCTGTCAAAAATAGATTGGACAACTGAGAAGCAATGAATAACACAACAACCCTAAAATTGGGCTTAATCATCAGCCAAGCATGTCATTACTACCCCTGAATAAATATTAGAATACTGTAGACAAGATTATATTTAGTAAATTAATTTTTGTTGGCCAGGTGGGTAGCCTTAGTACAGCTTACTACAGTACTATTAGTAGTGAATGAATTGGATTATTATAAATGATCAGTTGATCAATGATGTGTTATCATGTCACAGCAAATGATCTAGGTATGATTTTGGCCTCTTGAAGAACTTGTTCAATTTTTCTTTCTGTAGTCTTATAAAGGTTCAAAAAATTATACATTCTTACACTTGAAGTATTTGGCTACAGATTGATGTCATTTTTTTTTTACATGCTGCTGTTTTATTTCACCAAAAATGAATGAATCCATTTTTGTTGTCATGATGACTGATCCATCACTGTATAGCTTTTTAGAAATTGTACCCTTACTTTTCATCACTTGTCACATATTTGCTTTTTTGCCCTTTTTTTTGGCTTTTAAAAGTGTTAAAAAGTAAATCTTAGGTTTACTGATGTATCTCAATTATTTCTTACCAGTTTTCTTCCATTCCTTCATCATTGTGCTCTACTTGTTGACCTCTATGATCCTGTGCTTACAGGTTTGACTCAAAAACTACAAGTCAGTTGAGTCAGACTGTAAAAAACTAGATGGAACCACTCAACCAACTTCCTGGTTCAAGTCATTTCTGAATTTGGTAGTAGGATTTGTCAGCAATGGGATGTCAGCAAAAAGGGTGATTTAATACATGTAGAATGCATGTAGTTACCTTGTTTGCCATGTGTCACAAGGTTTACCATTATTACCTTTCGGGTATTGCTGCATATTTTCAAATATCTCTGTTCAGGTTAGCATACATGTATCACTTGAAATGTTTACCTTGTAAATCATATATTCCAATACATGCAGAATATATAGATTTTAAGATTATCAATGATTCTGACAAAAGAAATTGCTATTGTCTTAATTCACTTTATCATCTTGCTTTTTCTTATGCTGGTTTTTTCTTTCTATTCATCATATTTACTCAGGCATATACATATACATGTACATAATTTATTTACAACAACCTGGAATTGAACCCTATACTTCTCATCTACTTACATCAATTGATAATTAAAGATACCACTACACTACAAAGACATTGTACTCAGCATCACTTAATGTTTGAACTTGTCAACAATTTGCTTTTCTTATCCATGGCGATGAGAGCACTTCAAACAATATACCATCATCTAATCTGTTGGAATGGAATTGACATTACATTAGACTGTTGCTTAAAAATGTAAATACCATGTACTCAGTACAGGTACTAAAATCATTCAATAAAACATCTGGCCTTGTTACCATACCTACATGATATATGCAGCTTACTTTTATGCTATTGAGCATATATGCATCACCAAATGTGTATGGACGGGTATTAGGTCCACCAGAATACTATACTACATAGAAGACAATTAAAATTCTGGTGATAAACATATATTTCTCTTACTTTCCTTGTATATACCATACCATGCATGGTCATAAAATAAATGTATACTACATGTATACATCTGCTATACAGTTACACTGCAGGTACGAGAGTCACTTATCAGGTACGTACCATGTCAATGAAAATATGTCTTACACTCGTCATTTCATCATCAAGTATGACATCACCCAAACACTATTAATATACATTTCTTACATGTACATATATGTAATTGCCCTTTTTACTGACAGATGTAGATTCTCACTACTGTGTATGATAAATCATTCATAATCTATCATCTTCTCCAATCTCTAAACAATCTGAGACCAATTTGGAGTCCACAGATCAGCAATATTGTTATCTGAGATACTCTGGTAAATATATTTCTACAAGTATTGCCTATGATTTGCTGAATACACCTTTTCCATTATCAAATCATATCACATCAATAACATCTACACATTGTACACCTTTTGCAGTGACTAATAATGCACCATATCTATTCAATAGAAGTAAAATTCTGAAGATTAGAATATATATAGTCACAGACTAAAAAGTTATCTTGGCAGGTAACTCAGATCAATGAAAGGAAGCAAAATATGCACTTCCAAAAATGTTCCTATGGTTTTTTTTGGGACTGCCAAATTTTTAGGCCCTTTACCCACCATAAGTCTTTGATAATGTTAATAATGTAAACCTTATTTCTAATTAAGAAGTACCTCTATATGTAATGTGGCTTGCTAAGATATGCTCCTATGTGATTTTTTGCTTCCAAATAGCCCAGGTGGCTGCCTTTTTAGTGAATCTAATATGATAAGCATCCATGAATGATGATGAATCTCCATGAGTGGCTGTTGGTTGATAAACACAGTATCCCCTTCCTCCTCACTGCTCACCACTCAGTGCCTGATCTCAAGTCCAGGCTCTTTGTTGAAGCTTGATAGTGTTTGTCTTTCTCTCAGACTTCTCTTCTGAATCTACTCCTGAGTCACTGTTGTTATAGTTTTTGATTGTTGGAACTTGGAAGGGATGGTATGAGATCCTCAATCTGAATAGTGGACACTTTGCCTCAGCCAATGCTTTGTTTATAGTTTGACTGGTTCTATGAAGTCCACTGATGTTTTGTTTGGGCTTTTTTGCTGGTCATGTTTTCATCACTACAAGAACTATTAATAAAAAATGTATACTATTTTATTTTATGATTTATGGAAGAACCACTTGTTAAAATTATTCCATTATTGTGGCACAGACCCTCATTAACAAAAGGAGACAATTGCACATAGTTTCCTAATTTTTGATGTCATTTTGGCTGTTTTGGCAAAAAAATTAGCTCCTTATAAATTCCATTTTTAGAGACAATGGCTTGATGAAATTTTGTAAGACTTGGTGCTTTGGAAAGCTCTCATCAAGAGCTATTGATTGACACTATTTTCACACAGTTTTAAAGTGACTAAACTTTTTAAGTGGACTTCACTTGTCAGCGACTGTAGTATTTCATGACCTGCATGTACCATGGGAAAAACCCACAACAAAACCTAGACCTGCAGTTGTGGGTTTGGTTCAGACAGTGGGTCCTGGTCCAGATCACCAAAATTTGACCCAGGGTTGACCTAGAAACAATCCCTAGTCAAAACTCATGTTTGAGCACCACATTTATTTTACTAGCCATCTATTGGTACTGATTGTGGGATATACATCCTGATATTAGGACCCAGGCATAGTAAGCATTATAATAATCTACTGACAAGTAAATTCAATCCTATGTATGATCTAAAATATGTTTTCAGTAATTATATTGGGATATTCTATTATCTACACTCTTTTAGGCTCTTATACTCACCAGGTATTTTTGATAGTAAAGATAATATATGATGATTAATACCACTATAACACTTAGGTGACTTATAGAAAAGAAAAGAAGTGGTATAAAAGTGTATTGTTTCTTCTATCTTAGTACTCTCTACTTGTTCTCACCTATTGAGACATTTTTGTTGATTGTTGTTTTTTTTTTTTGCTTATTTCTCAAGCTACATACTTGTAAATAGATTATGGCTTAAAAAATGTCCAATATACAAATGGAGTGTTTGAGATTGTTTTTGAAGTAAACTATAGGTTTAATGAATGTTCTATTAAATTACTTTAATATTTTAAACTAAAATGTATTATTAGCAATGCCATGTCAATATGGGAATCCCCCAAAAAATAGAGCAATTGCTAAATACTAAGATTTATACAGACTATCAACCACTCCATCCAAGGCTTCTACTAGTATAACTATAGAGCTACTCCCTGCTTTAACCTCTATTACACCTATCCTTGATGCTGGGAATCTTAATCCATTTATTGTTATATCTTGACATGACTCAGTTACATAGAAATTAGAACTAGAATGATTTATTTTTCAAAACATTTATGCATAAAGAAATACACAGAGAATTGACACATAATACTTTTTGGGGGAATTGAACTAAGTCCAGGTGGTAAGACAAAAAAGGGAGCTAAGTCAGGTCACCCCCTTGACACCTTACCTAGTGTTGACTCTCTCTTATCTTTAAAAATTTGTCTTTTGTGGTGGGATGAGTGGGATTTTGAAATCTTTGGAATGAATAAAGTGAGTGAGTCAAGAGTTTGGATGTTTGTGGCTTGATAGATGTTGAAGAAGGATGGTATTGGATAGATTATGTATTCTGGAAGAGGATGGATGACTTTGGAGGATGACTGTTCAGGGTGGAGATGAGAGTATTTCATCTGAGCAAGCCGTGAAATCAACCTCCCTCCACTGGTGGACCCTTAATGAACCCTATGGTCATCCATGTTTGGAAGCCATCATGCAGGGTAAATGTTATGCTGATGGGATCATAGGTCAATATACTTGTCATGCACCTGTTATCACATCAGTATTGCATCCTGATCACAGTACCAAAATGCAAAGTGTGTTACAGTTTCATATTTATCACAACTAATCATTAGAACTAATGATGGATGATAGTGTACTTTCTCTTACTCATTTCACATAGCCTTGGACTAGTGTTTCATATAGCCTCGGACTAGTAGTTTCTATGTGCTTCCACTTGTTGTTTCACTTATTGTCTCAGCAGTAGATAGTTTCACCTCTCCTGTCTCACATATATCATGCACAGCCTACAACCTGTACTCATAGTTGTATAAATACATGGACAGTGACAGAGATTAAGCTTCAGCTTAATACTCTCTCTATTCAGTTCTCTCTTTATCTCGCTCATCGTCCTCTGCTTGATAACCCTAGAACTTGGAGTCAGCTCTAACTCTTATACAAATGGCTTATTAGTAAGGAACACCTGTGATCTACAGTCTGAGTGCTGTGGAGGTCGTCCCCTGAAAGTAGTCTCAGTAAGAGTAGATGTTCTCTTCCTATGAGCACCTTGAAGAGGTCCATCATAGCATCGTCTATACCAAAACAGAGGTATAGGCAAGATTATAACAAAGTGTACTGTGCATACTGTAGACTATTCAACCACAAAACACTCTGATCTAATAGACAAAAAATCAACAACAAAAGTCTACAGTCAGCTAATCAAGCTTGTACCATCAGATTTGCTTCCAGACTACTGGGAATAGTCAACAGAATATATTGGGTATACTAATGTCAAAATAAGCTCATCAAAAACAATGAAAAACCAGTCTTCAATTGGTATTCCTTCATATTTAATACATCCACTTAAACCATCAATTATCTCTCATCATAAAGCACAACCACATGAATGACTTCATTGGGCCATTTCAAGAAGTGCTCTTACTGAACAAATATCAATCTTGTGGAATAAACTTATTGGAATGGCTGATAATACACCTCCAATGATACATGTCTTACCCAAACTCAAACAATCCAAAGATCTCCCTTATCAATACCATGCAAGGACATCATATGTTATCAAAAATCATCTCTATCAACCACCACTTAGCAGCACCTTAGGCTCAAAATAGAAAAGGGAACAGACATTTACACAGTCTGATAATACATTAAAAGAAAAGAAAAGAAAATCAATTGAACTATGTATATAGTGCTTGTAGAATGCAAGTAAAATATTGTGAATGTTCAAATTTCATGTACTATAAGCTATGTTAAAGGAGAAGACAATACAGCAGCAGATGCATTGTCTTACATAAATTTTAAAGAATGTGCTTATGAAGCAGAGGCCATATGCTTATCACCATATGACTGTTTAGATGAACTGGAAATACAGGTCTGCTCAGTTATAGAAGTAGCACAACAAGCTCCATTACAATGGACACACACACTAACACATGACAGAGATATTGGAGATGTCAACAATATATTAACAATTAATACAGATAATGAGCTAAGAACCTCCATCATCAAGGGTTACAAAGTCAATGAATTCTGCCAAATGAAAGAGATGCATATAGTCACCTGTGCACTTCTTTAAGTGCATATATATATACAACACATAACACATAACATCACATGCATCTCTATTCCCCACACACAATGGACACATTACACCTGCAGTGGTATACATAGACTAACATACTTACTTGACTAGCATGGTCAAGCACTTGTACATCCAATGACCATAATTGTTATGACCACGAACCGTTAAGCTGAACACTCCTGGAACTTAAACGCTAGAGTGCAGTCGTGTAGGAACGTGCGATCAATAAACACTCTGCTGCAATCTCAAGGCCTTTCAACCTAGTGACCGAGAGGTATGGAGACAGAGATGTATAAGGGCTACAACAGAAGAGATTAAAGCTTGAGGCTTTAATCGTCTACTACATCGAGTATTTATACTATTCTAGGGATGTACCTAATAATAGCTACTAACTAATTATAACCTAATACTCGTCATCGCTTTATAATCTACTCCATACACAATGCTAGAACTGTCAACAGGAGTAGGTGAGACATCGGGGTCGGGGACTATTTACTCCATATACAATGAAAGATTAGTCAACAGGAGTAAAATGACGAAACAGATAACTAATACTGGAGCTGGGGAAATGTATACTTCTAAGCATAAGTGGAGTCTCATACTTAGTTCGACGTTAGGTCATAACGATGTCATAGTGATGTCACTGTGATGTCACGGGGAATGGTATGTCAAGCGGAGTCGTCCATGGTGTCATCATTGGGAATGAGTTCGGGGAAGATGGCGAACAAGTCTTCCTCGGTGGTGGTGGTACGGGCCGGTGGTTTGGGTGGACTCGTAACATTACTTCCTTCCTTAAGGGGAATGTCCTCATTCTCAACTTCAGAGGTCTCTGCAAGGGGAGCCAGTGAGGTTGGCCTCGGCGACGGGGTCGTAGTCTTCTCCAAAGTCTCGTCCAAAGTCTTCTTGATTTGATCCAGTACTCTGGCGTGAGCGGCGGCGTGCTTGGCGAGAGTGGGAATGGCATCGATGATGTCTTTCACTGCGAGATCCAGTCGGAATCGGGGTACGGGGTCCTGTCGATCGTGAGCGGCGTATCTCTGGTGGTTCATGAATGCTAGGACGCGTTGTCCCTCGATTGATTGGTCGTTGTGTTGGTTGCTGTTGTAAAAGTGTCCTATCTCCTTGTAGAATGTTACTGTCCGTTTTATCGGCAGGGCGGAGTTTAGGGTTTTGGATGTAGTGCTCCTCAATAACGGAGGTCGGGATGGTGTTGGAAGGGAGGCCTTTGTACTTGTTGCGGGAGCAATGCTTGGCATAGTGGCCTGGAGCAGTTTGCTTACAGTGGTTGCAGAAGTAACTTTCGCAATGTGGTAGGAAGTGGTTATGTCCGTTACATGCAGGGCACCGACGCTGTGTGGATTTAATTGGTGGCATGTATGGGGTCTGGGGACATTGGCTGGGAACGTTTGGTGGGATAGTAGGTTGGTCAGGTAGTAGCTTTCCTGAGTGGTCAGGTTCCGGGCCCATTGTTCGAGCATGTAGTGGTTCCTGAGGAGTGGTGTGAGTCGCTTCCGAGTCTCTAGAAAGGATTCCGTCCCTTCGAGTCTCAAGGTTGCTAGTGCTAACATATCGTGGTCCAAAACTAACGCTGAAGAGCGAAGGTCTTGAATTTCGGATCTGTCAAGATCCTGGAAAAGCTGGTGGAGGCTAGCATGCTCTGGTTGTGAAAAACCATTCGATTGGAGTTTTTGACAAGTGTGGGCCAAGGTGTCCCAAAGGTACAGTTCCTTAGCTCTTTGAGGAAAGTAAGCAGATAGGTCTTCCCGAAGGGTGTGAAGGAGTGTGCGGCGTTCAGAGTTGTTTCGATGAACGGATTCGAGGTCAGCGATGTATGTTTCGCATGATAGTCGGAATTGAACAAGCTGAGTGTCAGGGGAATACGGGAGAGGGATGCGTGTGGTGGAACCATTGGTAGGAGCCAAGGTTTGGGTTGGGAGTACGGTGGAGGGGGCATTGGTGATAGTGGTGATGGGTGTATTGGGAGGAGAGTAGAGCATTGAACTGGGGATTTGGTCAGAGTCCATGTCTCTCTTTATAACTTTTTAGGATTGCTCCTGAATTGGTAAGATTCGATTCAGGCTCCCAAGAATCTTCTGTGGAAGAGTATCCTTTCCAATGAACAAGATACCGTCTTGTCCTCGGGGTTCCTCGGTGGTTCAGGATATTTTCGACTTCGTATTCTTCTTCTCCATTTACGATGTCTGGAGGTGGTGTTGTAAACATTTTGCCATATACGTCATTCTCTTTGACAGGAGTGAGGAGTTGGATATGGAATTTGTTGTGGATCCTCCACGTCATTGGTAACTCTAGCTCATAGGTGGTTGTTCCTATTTTGCGTAGAATTTCGAAGGGGCCTTCTCGGCGTTGTGCCATTTTCTTCGATTTGTATTTGATTTGGAGGTTTCTGTTATCGAGCCAGACCCGTTGTCCTGGTTCTAGGGTTGGTAATGGTCTGTTCGATCGAGCGGCCATAAGTTGACGCATATGTTCATGAGCTTCTTGAGCTTGTTCTCTTGTTTGCTTGAGGTATTCAAATCGGGATGAGATAGATGGGATGTTTGAGGGTTCTTCCGTAGTATGGAATGTTTTTGGTGCATAGCCATACATTAGTTCGAATGGGGTTTGAGTGCGACCAGCATGGGTACGGGAATTGTGTGTAAATTCGAGGGTAGGCAGTGCTCGTGCCCAGGAGTTGGGATTTGCAGAGCAATAGATGGATAAGAATAGTTCGATCTCTTGATTGAATCTTTCGGTTGATCCGTCGGATTGAGGATGATAGGCGGTCGAGTATGCGGGTTCTATATTTAGTTTTGAATAGAATTCTTGCATTGACTTGGCGATGAATTGGGGTCCTCGATCTGAGATAACCTTTTCGGGAGTTCCGAATTTGGCGAATAACCGTTCTATCAATAGCTCGGCTATGTCATCGGCTGTGGCTGTTTTCGCAGTAGGAATAATTAATATCCCCTTTGTAAGTCCATGGTCCACTATGGACAATATAGAGTCATAGGGGCCGTCTGGAGGTAGATCCGTTATCATGTCCATGGAGATTTGGGTGAATGGACGGATGGAAGCGGGTCCTTTTATGGGTTGTAAAGGTGCTTTGAGTGGGTGGCGGTTGATCTTGTATTGTTGACAAGTTCCACAACCTTGAACGTAGTTGTGTACGAACGAGTTCATACCGGGCCAGTAACAGTATTGCTTTAGTTTTCGTAAAGTTTCTGTAATTCCTGGATGTCCAGCGGTGATATGGTCGTGTACTCTTTGTAAGAGGGATCGTCTAAGAAGAAGATCATCTGGGATGACAATCTTATTCTGGTAGTGGAGGAAACCATCGTCATTGATGACGTATGTTTCAGGAATAGACGAAGACCGTTGCTGAGTGACGTCTTTTATTTTCTGACCGATGAGGTCATCAATAATGCAGAGTGACGTTTCTTGTAAGTCTGTGGAGAATAATGACGGGGGTAGTGCAGTTACGTCCTGATTATCGTCTCCGATAGGTACGTGATCAGGTCTTCGGGATAGATGATCAGCGGGACCATTTTTCTTGCCGGGAATATGTCGGATTTCGATGTTGAATCTTTGCATATACGCTGTCCATCGTGCTTGTCGTCGGTTGAGATCTTGAGGGTTTTTCCAACGTTTGAGGTTTTCGTGATCGGACCATACAATGGTTTTGTGTGGTGATCCTTCGAAGTAGTGTCTCCACTCTGTGAGTGCTCGAATTATTGCGAGAAATTCTTGCTCTGAGCAATGATAGTTTCGTTCGGCGGGATTGAAACTTCGGCTGTGATAAGCAACTGGGTGCTTGACTCCATTGGTGTCTCGTTGTAGTAGGACAGCTCCTGTTGCGTATAGAGATGCATCGCATTCTATTTCAAACGGTTTAGTTTGATCGGCAACTGTGAGGATGGGCTGTGTGAGAAATCGCGCTTTCAGATCTTCGAATGAAGACTGGCATTCGGATGTCCAATCGAATACTTTAGTATTAGACATAAGAGCGTTAAGCGGATGTGCGAGGTCGGAGTAGTTTCGAATGAATTTGCGGTAGAAGTTGCAAAATCCAATGAACTTGCGAACGTCTCGTACTGATTTGGGTACGGGCCATTGTTGGATGCCTTGTAATTTTGCGGGGTCCATGGCGACGTTGTTGGGAGTGATGATTACACCGAGATACTCAAGGTGTTGTTTTTCGAATTCGCATTTCTCTGTTTTGAGAAATAGATCATTCTTTAGGAGGATACGTAGTACTTCTTTAGTGATACGGCGAAGTTCCTCTTTAGTTTTGGCGTGAATGAGGATATCATCCATATAGACAATGACTTCTCCATCATCTATCAGCTTTCTAAACAATGAGTCCATCATTGCTTGGAAGGTAGCTGGCGAGTTGCACATTCCAAAGAACATGACTGTGGGTTCGAAAAGTCCTTTAGTTGTTTTAAAGGCTCCTTTCCATTGATCTCCATCTTTTATGCGGATATTGTTATATCCTAGACGAACATCAAGTTTTGTGAACCATTTCGAATCTCTCAATTTGTCGAGTATTGATGAGATGAGGGGAATGGGATATGCATTTTTGATAGTGTGTTGATTTAGATATCTGTAATCTTGACAGGGCCGTAGTTTTCCATCTTTCTTTCCTACAAAGAAGAAAGGGGAGGCCATAGGTGATTTCGAAGGTCGAATGTAACCTTTTTCAAGATTCTCTTTTAAGAAGGTGTCCAGTTCCTTCTCTTCCAGAGGTGATAACCGATATGGTTTAATTGAACGAGCTTCGAATGAATCTTCGAGTTCAATTTTATGATCCCAAGGTCGGGTTTGAGGAAAGCGTTCTGATGCTTTCTTGTCAAAGAGTTTGTAGAATTCGGCGAACTCTTTAGGAACGACTTTCTTAGGGTCGTCTTGTTTCTTGTCACCAAATTGTTGAGCAATGGTGTTAGAGGATGATGTTTTGACGTTGATTTCAACTGAGTCTTCCTCGTCGAGGCAGATTTTGTTCAGTTGTGTGTCATCATCTGTAATGGTTTGAATTAGATCAAGGTATATCTCGTCGCTTGATTCTTCTTCTCTCCATTTGAGTAATCTGTCAGACCAATTGATGTCTGGATTTTTTCCTGTAACCAGGGGAATCCTAAAATGATTCTAGGTTTTCCGAGACTGATTATTTTGGCTTCGATGGTTGTTTGTCGACCATTAACTGTACAGTTCAATGGGGAATAGAATGAACAAACACCATTTTTGGTACCATCTGCATTGTAAGCAGTAATGGGTTTTAAGAGTTTCTTGACAGGCCATTGGTGTTGTTTTACCAAAGCTGGGTCAATGAAATTTCCTCCTGCTCCTGAGTCGATGAGGGCGAGGATATCCACGGTTTCTGAGTTGGCTACTGCACTGGAAGTTTGTGTGGGGGCGTAGATAGAGTTGGATCCATTTCCTCCGAGTTGTACAGCGTTGAGTGGAAGAGGAATAGAATGTGATGATGTAGATGGGGCAGTAGACACAGATGGAAGAGAGTTAGACGTGGTGGCTAATCTCTTTAAGCAAAATCCTTGATTTCGTTGTTGAAATCGTTGTTCATGTTATCTTGGGAGAAGTAATCGTAGACGTCTGCTACTTCTTCTTCAGGGGCGGTTTCGATGAGGTTGTTGATCTGGCGTCGTAGATGGGGGTTTCGATTTTTGGTCGGGGCCTTCCTCTGGTTGTACGCCTGGCGAGGGATTGACCTCGGGCGATTAGGTGATGGGCCAGTTCGTCGAGCTGGGCATTGGTTGGTGAAATGGCCTGGTTTCTTGCAGAGGAAACAGAGTCGATCTCTGAATAATTCCTTTTGTTCGCTTGTGAAGACTCTGTCGATGAATTGATTAAGGATTTCTCCGGGATCAATTTGAGATGGCTGAGGGGTTTCTTCTTCAAAGTCCTCCTGTTCATCGTGTATGTTACAGAGTTCCTCTTCACCGTTGAGGCAAAGGTTATTGATTGCCTCTTCGATGTAGTCGACATCCATGGCGTACGGGTCTTTTGTGACCACGGGTGGTTGAACGTAACGCGGGATAGACTGCAGTTGACGAAAGTTTTGAGCCTGGCGATAGCGAGGGTTTTGACGTATTTGAGGGTTCCTTTGGGGATAGTGTGTCTGACGATAGTCTCGTTCAGACTGAAGTATGTGGCTGGCTGCGCGGGCAGCGCCTTTCCATGCTTCATAGGTATCGGCTGGCATGGCTCTGATGGCATACATTCCAATTGTGGGTTCAAGACCCATTTTGAAGAGATGGATTTTGAGTGTGTCTTGTGTGATTTGTGCCTCAAGTGCGAGGGATTCGAATTCTGCGATGTACTCGTGTACGTTGCGCATTCCTTGTTTAAACTTGGTAATCCGGGCCATGGCATCTGAGACATGGGTGGATGAGCGGAAGCTGGTGTCCAAGGCTTTGTTGAATGCTGTGAAGGTTCCGAAATTGTAGGTTGAATTCTTTTCGTCGTATGCGCTTTCTGTGAAGGCATGTGCCCATGTGGCTGCCGGTCCAACCATAAGGGAAAGAGTGTATAGGATCTTTGTTTCGCTGTCATGGAATCGGGCTTGATCTGCTGCATAGTAGATTCCAAGTCGTTGTTTCCAATGACCGTAGGATGCTGTGTCTCCAGCGAATGGTGGGGGAACTGGGAGTTTGAGTGCTGGGACTGTAGTTGTGGAGGGCATCGTTGGATTTGAGCTTGACGAGCTGTTTGTAGTAGGTGTGGAGGGATTTGGTGGAGCCGGGGGTAATGACGGAGTGTGTGGAGTTGTTGGGTTGGCGGGAGTTGTGGTTGGTGTATGGACTCGAGACGGGATAGTAACTCTAGGTCTTTGAGGAGGGATTGGCGGGGGGTCGTCGTCGTCTGAGTCGTCTTCTTCAGATGAAGATTGTTGTTGCTTCTCTCTGTATTGCTGTTTTGAAGTTTCGCTAGATTGCGAACCTTGTCGTTGTATAGGACTAGGTTCTCCGAAAAGCTGAGATTGGGGAGGTACTGGTGGTTGTGTATAAAATGACGAGGTGGAGCGTCCAGAGTCTTGTGAGGTAGAGGCTTGGATCGGTCCGGGGATGTGAACTGGGAAGGGTTCGGTGGAAGGGGTTTCTCGGTAGCGAGATCTGCTTCGTTGAAGTTGTGACCTATCAAATTCCGGTTTAGGAACTGATGTTTGACTGGTTCTTCGTTGTCGTGAAATGATGATTCAGAGTTGGTGGTTGCCCAAGAATTGGTAGAGGTTTTTATAAAGGAGTGTGGTGGTGTAAGGAATGGATTGGAAATGGAAAAGGGAGAACTGCTGCCTAACAGCTTGATAATGCTCGCTTAGAGCTTTTACTGACTAACAGCTTGAGTGCTCGCTTAGAGCTTTTACTGACTTAACAGCTTGCGCTCGCTTAGAGCTTGACGGCCAGGGGGGTCCTAATTAAAGGGGCCTGACTACGACTTACTAAATGCGTAGATTTCAGCGATGTACAAACCCACCGCGGTCCGGTTGGCTAGGATTTCAAACACCTAGACTTCCCACTTTGCTCCGGCGAAGGAGTATCACTTTGTGAGCTGCGACGCGTTATACCAGGGATTAGCGGGTATAACGACTACCAGTATACCACTAAGAGGTACCGGTTAGACCAGAACAAGTAACGCCGTTTCAAGTTCCAAGATGACGGGAATCGATTGACTGCCGGGTTTCGACAATCCTCCGTTCGGTTCCAAGGGGGAGAGACCGGATAACCCTACCGGTCCAGTGAAAGGGAAGCTTTAATCTAATGTTATGACCACGAACCGTTAAGCTGAACACTCCTGGAACTTAAACGCTAGAGTGCAGTCGTGTAGGAACGTGCGATCAATAAACACTCTGCTGCAATCTCAAGGCCTTTCAACCTAGTGACCGAGAGGTATGGAGACAGAGATGTATAAGGGCTACAACAGAAGAGATTAAAGCTTAAGGCTTTAATCGTCTACTACATCGAGTATTTATACTATTCTAGGGATGTACCTAATAATAGCTACTAACTAATTATAACCTAATACTCGTCATCGCTTTATAATCTACTCCATACACAATGCTAGAACTGTCAACAGGAGTAGGTGAGACATCGGGGTCGGGGACTATTTACTCCATATACAATGAAAGATTAGTCAACAGGAGTAAAATGACGAAACAGATAACTAATACTGGAGCTGGGGAAATGTATACTTCTAAGCATAAGTGGAGTCTCATACTTAGTTCGACGTTAGGTCATAACGATGTCATAGTGATGTCACTGTGATGTCACCGGGGAATGGTATGTCAAGCGGAGTCGTCCATGGTGTCATCATTGGGAATGAGTTCGGGGAAGATGGCGAACAAGTCTTCCTCGGTGGTGGTGGTACGGGCCGGTGGTTTGGGTGGACTCGTAACAATCAGAGTTGGAGGGTCGGCCCAGGGTCATAGTGGCAAT
Source organism: Coprinus comatus (assembly GCA_034638255.1). NCBI lineage: Eukaryota > Fungi > Basidiomycota > Agaricomycetes > Agaricales > Agaricaceae > Coprinus > Coprinus comatus. Next base: position 20,349 of record JAWPGT010000053.1, read on the forward strand.
GGAGTCAGCCAAGTTGGTGCGAAGACCTCGATGAAACTTGACGACAGTGACCTTCCGGTCAGTGTACCCGGATGCTGAAATGAGTGCTTTGAAGGTGTCCAGGTAATCCTCCAAAGTCCATTCCTTCTGGAAGTAAGTATCTCCTTCCAATGTGATAACCGCTTCCGACTCGGCGTCGATCGGCAAGAAGCGAGCCTTGAACTGGGTTTTGAAGTCCTCCCAGTCCTCAAAAGGCAAGTTCCTGACCTGTGATTCCAGCCAAAATATCTCTTCCATCCATGTAGCAGCCTGACCGCTCCTTATGTAAGACATGGCCCACAGCATCTTTTCCTCATCTGACTGGAATTCACCTGAGAGTCAGATGTACAGGTTACAGGTGTTGAGGAAGGCCTGGCCTGTCTTGCGGTCACCATTGTAATCGGGTGGCATAGCGACTTGTCCTCGGAATGTCTGTGGATGTTTGGGGGGAGATGGAGGAGCTGGCGTCATGGGGGTAGCAGGTCAAGGGGTGGTCTGAGAGGCTGAAACAAGTGTGGAGAGTTGGGCAGTGATGGTGGCAAGTACATTGGCAGTGGTGGTGGAAGTGGATTCGGTAGCTTCTACTTGCTGCCGTAGAGCATCAAGCGATGCCCGAAGCTTGTGGAATGTGCCTTCAACGATTTCATTCCAAGTCAGCTGGGGCGGTGCTGGATCGGTCATGGTTTGGCAAGTAAGGGATAGAGGGATGCATCGGTGGGAAGTCTTCTGTTGTGGTGAACAGGGCTCTTCTGTCCAGCAATGCTAGCCTCTTGAAGAACTCTTTCTTCTGTAAGGGCAACTCATGTTGGCGACAAGTGGCCTGACAGCTAGCGAGGAATCCAAAGTTATATTTGATCGGAAACATATTACAGAGCAGATACAACATACCTAGCGAGGAATCCAAAGAGAAAGAGTTGGGGATTCACTCACACAGGCTATGCACAATATATATGTCAGGATTGCTCCAGGCAGTCCCAATGTCAGGAGTTGATGGACTTGTAGCTTGTGATCGCTTTTCTGATCATGTGGTGTTACTGTGTGATGTCACAGCTTGTAGAAGCGTCCTGCAGACACTTGGTGACCTTCTAGTCTCATACCATTATCTGCAGTGGATCTCATTCATTTCTTAATCAATCACCTTCGTTCCTTTGTTAATCTACATGTTACATCATGCTCTACGTTCCTGCGCTTACAATATACTACTATACAAACAGAGACACCAGCTATTGTCCAGAGGGATGTCATAACATGGACAATGGGAACAATGGGGGACGAGTCATGTGAGGGGGCAAGTCGTGAAAGCGTGAAGTCAGGAGGTGTTCCAATGGAAGTCGGAACATTGGAGGATCGGTCAGTAGTTGGTGTGTCAGTGTAAGGGTCGGTGAGGAAGGTCCCCTTACAGGAGCAGGTTTGCTCAGACCAGGAACAGGAGGTGATTGAAAAGTAGATGGTCTGGGAATTGGACCTTGTGGTCTAGGCATGGGAGTTCTATCACTATTGTCTTGTTGAGATGTGTCCATAGGATCATCAGGATAAAGATCAGGTGTAGTATCCTTGTCATCTTCATCAGATGCCAGAGGAGGAGGATTTATTTTGGGGTTTTTAGAAGAACCAGAGTCCTTACATTTTTCGTGATCTGGCTTGCATTTGGGATACCAGCCCTCGTCAAAAATAGCTGTTTTTGCAGTATAAATAACATTTCCTTTCTGGTGTCGCATGAATGTAAAGTTAGTGCCAGCATAACCAAGGAAGATCATTAATTCAGATCTGGGAGATAATTTGTTATCCCTTGATTCCTTTGGAATGAAAACGTAAGCTGCACAGCCAAACATGTGAAGCTCAGATAAATCTGGCTTTTTCCCAGTTACCATTTCCATGGGAGTTTTCCATTCAAGACGTTTGATGGGAGTTCAATTATAACAATGAACCGCCATGTTAAGGGCAAATTCCCACCAAGAATCTGGTAAGCATGCAGTAAGTTGCATGGCTTGCACCTTTTCCTGAAGTGTGCAGCTCAGTCTTTCTGCTCTACCATTCTGCTGGTGTATATGTGGTGCAGACATCTCATGTACTATCCCTTTTGAAGGAAGGAATTCCTCAAATTGTTTAGAGACATATTCTCCACCATTATCAGTCTGGATACACTTAATTGTGTTACCAAATTGCTTTTCCTCAAAGGCACAAAATCTTTCAAGAGCCATTAAGGCATCAGATTTGGCTCGTAAGAGGAGGATCCAGGCATGGCTAGAATAGTCATCATAGAATGTCATTGCCCACTTGTACTTGTGATACAAGGCAATGGGGAATTCTAGAAGATTACTGTGGATCAATTCTAAAAATGACTTCACTCATGTCAAAGAAGGTTGATGTGCATCATCAGACATCTTGCCTCATGCACAACCATCACATACTTGATGAGAGACAGGAATGTCAAACTCAGGTACTTTTTCTGAGTGTTTTGGGAGTTGTCGCAATACTCCCTTTCCAGCATGTGCCAATTGATGGTGCCAAAGATCATAAACAGAAAGTTTTGTGTCAGGAATGCTCTAGACAGTCCCCAAGGTCAGTACTTATTGTTGGTTGAGGTTAGAAGAGCTGTGGTTGGATATTCTCTCTGGAGTTCTGGACTTGTAGATTGTTTCCACTTTCTGTGACATCACAATGTCATGTCACATGTTACTGAAGTGTCCTGCAGACACATGAAGACTCTCTAGTCTAATACAAGTGTCTGCAGGTGAGTAGTTAAGAAGTTATTGTATCTCCCCAGTCTAATACAAGTGTCTGCAGTGTTTGTGTTCTATCTCAGTCATTTCTTATCAGTTTCCTTCCATTCCTTCATCATCGTGCTCATCTCATCATCCTCTATGATCCTGTGCTTACATTTTGATGCACAATAAGAAAGCACCTGGTTCACAGTATAGTGACACACAATCCTTGTATGAATATGATGGAGTGTATCTTCTAACTCTTTAAACATAGGTATGTATATGTGTAGCATGCATAAATATCTTTCTGTTTGAACAAAAGATGTTGGTTCACTTTAAATTAGACTCACTCCTCATTCCTTGCAGCCATAAGGCACCAGGTGAAATGATTCATGTAGATAGAGACTGAATATAATAAACTGGGAACAGTGGAGTCATTCTTGTGACTCTATCTACTTCATGTTGAAAGAGGACTTTCCCTCTGCCTGTTATGGCAATGAGTTTGTCATTGGCAGTTCTAACACCACCAAATACTCCTTCCTCTAACTTGATAAAGTTGCTAATATGTTGTGTGCAATTAAAGCTAGTGCCTGAATCAAGGAGCCAAGTAGCAGACTCTCTAGCATAATTAGGTTTTACTTTTTCTTCCCAGAAACTGCATAAACATTCAAGTTCTTTGTTAGTAGGTTCTTTGCTATTCTTAGGATCTCTTATATATTTTGCTGGTAGGACAAAAGGATCACTAAAGGAAGCAGGATAATCTATTACATTGAGATACAAAACAGGAGAAGTTACAGTAGTAGATACATGAGAACTTGTAATGGTCTGACAATTGTCTGGCAGTCCATGATGGCACTCTAGACAGTGTTGTTGCAGTTAATGACTAGTTATAACTAGTTATGATAACTGGTTATTAGTTATAACCAAAGTTTAATAACCAGTAACTATTGATGGGGCATGGACTGCCTGGGAATTTTGCTTGTAAGGGTCTGAGCTATTACCAATTCAAGTAATGATATTGATAATCACTGATCTCAACTACAGTAAAATCTCCTGAGTACATGCATCAACTTCAATTGCACCACCTTCCACTCCCTCTTCATCACCATCCATGTCAATATCCAGCATCTCATATACAGAAAGTTCTTCAGCATATCCCCATGCCTCTGATAACTTCAATCTTTCTACCCAGAATAAGGCCTTCATATCAAAAAGATTGGAGATTGGAATGAGTCATTGATTACTGAATGTTGGACTGATTGCCTCTGGATCAAGGTTAGCTTCTTGTGCAAGCTGTCCATTAGCCACAACAATCTGATGAAAATCTGACTGGGGTGGGGTGTATATAGTATTGTAGTCTTGATCATTAATTGTACCAACACCAGTAGACAAGGATGGATGAATGCTGCCAGTATGCACTAGAATTTATTAATAAGGTATATAGTTGATAAATATGTGCATTGCTACTCACCCAGGCCTGTATGAGTATCTACTGGTGGACTTGAATCTGAGTTCTGATCTAAAGGTGGTCTTCGCTCCCCAAAATGTTGTTGTAGTTGCTGTCAGGATTGCTCCAGGCAGTCCCAATGTCAGGAGTTGATGGACTTGTAGCTTGTGATCCCTTTTCTGATCATGTGGTGTTACTGCGTGATGTCACAGCTTGTAGAAGCGTCCTGCAGACACTTGGTGACCTTCTAGTCTCATACCATTGTCTGCAGGTGAGTAGTTATAGTATAACTTCATGTTCTAGTCTCATACCATTGTCTGCAGTGTAACTCATTCATTTCTTAATCAATCACCTTCGTTTCTTCGTTAATCTACGCGTCCCGTCGTGCTCTACGTTCCTGCGCTTACAGAATGGCCTAGCAGAGCGCTCCAATCGCACTATGGGTGAGAGAATCACCACAATGCTCTCAGAGTCAGGTTTACCTCCATCTTTCTGGGGTGAATGCTTGGCTGCTATGGTTCATGTTTGGAATTTCCTTCCCACCTCACCTCTACCCAACACTACACCTTATGAGGCCTTCTATAAGCGAAAACCCGATGTTTCTCACCTTAGAGTATGGGGCTGCACTGCCTATGTCTACATTCAGAAGGATAAAAGGAAATCTCTGGAGCCTCATATGGAAAAATGCGTTTTTCTTGGTTATCCCACTGGCTACAAGGGTTGGAAGTTCTACAACCCAACTACAAGGAAGGTTATCATCTCTGAGACTGCTCAGTTTGATGAGAGATGGTTCCCTGGGCTCTCAAAAGCGAAAATGGATGCTATTCCTGACTTTGGTTTGTCTCCTCCTACATCTCCTACCTCTACTTCGCTTTCTTTGCCCTCTAGCTCTTCTATTCCTCCTCCTGACGATGTATCAGCTTCTGAAGATGAGGGGGGTAGTGTATCACATCCTGTAGTCGCTCCTGCAGCTCCAATCGTTCCTCCTGCTCTCCCTGCAGTCGCTTTACCTCCTGTGGCTCCAATTCCTCTTCAAGAAGCTGTTCCATCTCCATCTCCATCACCAACACTGTCACCAAAGCAATCACCTCCATCTACACCTCCAATGCCTCCATCCTCTTCTTTACCTCCTCCAACCACTCCTGTCCACCAGCAACCTCCCTCAGCTGAACCACCAGCTAGAAGACGAGGTACTCGCATCAGAACAGGCCCCTACAACTGGTGGGATGCCAAAGAACAGCTAAAACGTCGTCCTATAGCTAGACTACCAGTTGAACCAGCTCCAGTAGCTCAGAACAATGGGAATGATGAAGAAGATGATGATGAGCTTGAAGAGTTGGCTCTCTACATGAATGATGAGGGTTTTCGGGTGGTAGAGTTTGCTGGAGCTGTTACTGGTGGTGAGCCTGGTTCATTTAAGGCTGCTATGGAGTCCTGTGCATCCGAAGATTGGAAAGAAGCTATGGATAAGGAGTTTGGGATCCTGGAGGCTAATGGGACATGGGAACTCGTTCCTTTGCCTTCAGGACAGAAGACTATCAAGTCTGGATGGGTTTACAAGGTGAAAGAGAACCCAGATGGCTCTATAGAGCGCTACAAAGCTCGCATTGTGGCCAAGGGATATGCACAGAGGCCTGGTTATGATTATACTGAGGTTTTTGCTCCTACTTTTCAGCCTGCTTCTCTTAGGCTCATTGTTGCTCTGGCTGCTAAAGAGGGCTACAAACTGCGCTCTTTGGATATCTCATCTGCCTTCACTTATGGAGACCTGGAGGAAGAGATTTACATGAAGCAACCTGAAGGATACCACCAGGGCGCTCCCAACATGGTTTTTAGGCTCAGGAAGTCGCTCTATGGCCTCAAACAAGCTGCCAGGCAGTGGAACAAGAAGCTACACTCCATCTTCATCTCTCTTGGTTACACCAGACTCCAATCTGACAGTTCTATCTATCTCTACTCCAAAGGTCCAGTCAAGGTCATTGTTCCTGTGTTTATTGATGACATTACTCTTGCTTCGAAGGATGACAAGGCCATGGATGACACTGTCAAGGAACTCTCAGCTCACTTCAAACTTCATGACCTTGGTCCAACATCCTGGCTACTGGCTGTCAAGGTTGAACAAGACCTGGATTATCATTCTATCTCTCTCAGTCAAGAGAAATACACCAAGGACCTTCTAGAACGCTTCCAGATGTCCGATTGCAAGCCTGTGAAGACCCCACTAGCTCCTGGACTTGATCTTTCTACAGTTGTGGTCACTTCAGATGATCAACTCAAGATGAAAGATGTTCCTTATCTCAGTGCAGTTGGAGCCTTGCAGTATCTGGCCACCATGACTCGTCCTGACATCGCTTTTGCTGTCTCCTACCTTGGGAGATTCAACCACAACCCAGGTCCAGCTCATTGGGCAGCTGTCAAGCATTTATTTCGCTATTTGAAGGGTACTATGGGCTACAAACTGGTTTATAGAGGTGATTTGGCGTCCAATGAGCCATTTGTGACGTTTACAGATGCCTCACATGGTTCCTGTCAAGCTACAGGAAGGGCAACAGGTGGATATGTGACTCTGGTGTGTGGTGCAGCTGTAGGATGGTCCTCAAAGCGTCAGAGCATGGTTACTCTCTCTTCTACTGAAGCTGAGTACATTGCTGCAGTTGAGGCTGGAAAGGAGATCATGTGGATGAGAAATATCCTGTTAGAGTTTGGTTACACCTCCACTTCCTCTTCCACCCTCTACATTGACAACCAGTCAGCAATAACTGTGTCCAAGAATCCTGAACACCATGGTAGGATGAAACAGCTTGATTTGCGCTTTTTCTGGCTCAGAGAAGTTGTCCAAAGGAAGATCATATCCCCTGTCTACCATCGCTTCTTGATCTGTTACCACCACCTGCCTATTTGAGAAACCACCCACCAGCAACTTGTACCTCCAATTTCTCATCCCCTGGCCGGCAGTTTCACTTGAAACTTGGTATCCCAAATGCCACAAATACCCTCTCACCCCGTTCCAAATTTGAGGCGGTCACTTTATCCTGCTAACCCGGGAGAAGGTGATCTTTCCCCAGATGCTCCCATGAACCCCAACACTCCCCTGGACCTCCAGGGCACTTCTAGTGCTCATTATGCACTCAACAGCGGACTTGGCCTTGATGCCCAAGGATGTTATACTGGTACACTCCCTTCCCAAAGTCATAGGGAGCCCTCATCTAGGCATTCTTCTCACAGGAGGAGCCACTCCTTATCAGCCAATCCATCTCCAGATCATAGCCACCCCAATTCTCCTCACCTTGCCTTGCCATTTGGAGTGGAGGAAGAAATATCTCGTATCCCTGTCCCTCCCCAACGATCAGGTGATCAGGAGGAATATGAGGGTATTATGAAGGAAATAGATGAAACACTTGGCAGGATTGCTAAGTGGCTCAAGGTTCCTGCTCCTGAAGGTATTAACCTTCATTCTGAGCTTCACAAATCCCTAGCCTCCACTATTCTACAGTTTGGTGAGGCCCTTGTATCTTCTGGCTTTGCTGAAGTCAGGATTGGTTCCCAGTTTGCTCCCAAGAGTTTGAGGGCTAACCTGGCTAGTACTCTTGGCGTCTCTGCTTATGGGTAGGCACCTTCTACTCCCCAGGTGTTGCTGCAACAGGATCCTGCTGCACCACACCCAATTCCATTCACTCCTCCTCGCCTGGATCCAGGCGTTGAGGCAGATGTCGAGATGACTCCAGTTCCCCCCTCAGGCAAGAGTAAGGGGCCAGCTGCTATTCCACCAGTTGCTACCCCAGCTCCTGCGCCCTCTGCTCCTACAGGCCCAGCTAACCATGCTCGTCGTGGTCCTCCTCCTGTTGTTCCTCTTGCTACTAAGCCCAAGGGTAGACATACCTTTGCGCAAGCAGCCCAACAGAATCTGTCACCTCAACCAGCAAATACATCCTCTTCTGAAGCCCTTGTGGCTTTGGCAAAGGTGTTTCCTAGTTTGTCCCCTGAGTGGTTGGTAGCTCTTGCCAACCAAGCCTCCTCACCGTCATCCCCCAAGTCCTCTCGTCGACCTCGGATGACCACCTCTGGCCCAACACGGCGCCAAGTTCTCCTTGTGCTTGGGACATACCAAGACAATCCTACTGCGTCAATCACCAAAGCTGCAAACCAAGCTTTGGTATCAGCCAAATCAACTGTTCGAGTAGAATCAATGAGCAGAGCATATGAGGGCTTTTCAATGGCCACTACCACTGTTGCTTTGCCTAAGGATCTGGAGGTCCTTCAGGCAAGTATGGTCCGTCTTTTTGGAGAAGCTTCCAGCCCATCCTGCCACCTTCCCACGTTCAAGTCTTACCTTAAGATTCTGGATGTCCCTATCACTCTGCATGATATACGCACCACTCCCCAGGACATTGAGGCCACTATGAGGTCTTCAAACCTGTCAGATCAATTTGCACTGGTTGGCTCTCCCTGCCTAGTTCACAACTCAGCCAAGGCAGACACAGTTACAGTCTGGTTTGACATATGGGACTCTGCAAAGGGTACACGCGCTAAGGGTCTTGTCAACAGAACCCTTCACATCGGCCCTTATACCTGCTACATCTGAGCAGCACAGGCCAACCCAGGGGTTGCTCTCTGCCAGTGTTGCTGGAAGTGGGGCCATCCAACCAATACATGTTGAGCTCAAGCTCTCAAGTGTCCTCGCTGTGGAGGTCCTCATAAGGAAGACCACCATTGTCAATTCTGTGGATTGTGTAAGGGGAATGCTAAGGCTACTCCTCCTGTTCCCCCCACTCCTGCCAACGAAGACTGTCCTCATGCTGCTTGTTGTCTCAACTGTAAGGGTGCTCATCATGCCCATGAGCGCAAGTGCTCATTCTGGAAACACTGCTTTGACTCTGCTTGGATTCAACGGCACTATCAAGAGTCCAGGGACTCTAAACCCGGTAGTAATTTATGATGGACAATCCTAACCAACGTGTAAGGGGGTCTAGGGAGGTTGTTCATAATATCCATATCATTTCCTTCAATGTTAACCACAACTATGGAAATGTTGACTATCTTCTTGAGCATCTTAAGTCTGATTTTGATGTTTTCTTTATTCAAGAACCACCCTGGTGGACGGTTCGACAAGCTCCTTCTTCTTCTAATCCTGAGGGGGAAGATGTTATTGGTGCTCCTATTCATCCCGAGTGGCTGTATATGGTGCGCCCCCCAACTGCCCAGGAGGCAGCTCCACGTGTTATGGCCTATGTCCATAATCGTCTTCAAAGTCTAAGGCCATCTATGCGACGTGACCTCATTGACCACAGGGACATCCTCATTCTCTCTTTGTTCCAGGGAGGTGAGACCATGAACCTGATGAATGTCTACAACAACGACCAGAACTCTGCTATGAGGCTCCTCCAGGCCCAGGCAGATCATCTACCTTCTCATGTATTTATGGGTGGGGACTTCAATTGCCAATCATCAGTGTGGGATCCTGAATGGAACCAACATCATACTTGGGTGCAAACCATCCTGGATTTTGCATCCAACCTCAGCCTGGACCTTTCTTTACCTCAAGTTCCTGGCCCTACCCACATCCCATTCGCTCAAGGTCTTAACCCCACTGTTATTGACCTTGTCTTTGTCCCCATACCTCAGAGTCTCAATCTTCAACCAGAGCTCCGGCCCGACCTCCAGGGACCTTCGGATCACATCCCAATGGCCCTGACATTTCCTGTCAACCCTGTTCGCACTGGGGTCCGACATAAGGTTCTGCCAAAGAAGTCTGATGAAGAGAAGAACTTTGTCAATACATCAATGGTGATGATTGGCCTGTTGAAAGACCGGCCTCTGACTTCCCCTGACCTGGTGGAGGAGCTTGCTTCGGCTATCTCCCAAACCTTCTCCAATGCCTGGGATGCCAGTGCAAAGGAGGTCTTTATTTCACCTGCTGCCAAGTCGTGGTGGGATAATCAATGCAGTGAGACACTTCAAGCCTACAGGGCCAACCACACTCCAGAGGGTTACTCCTTATTTCGCAAGGCTGTATGGTCTGCTAAGCGCAAGTTCTTTGACGGCAAGGTCAAGGAAATTGCAACTACCAACAAGTGTCCTTGGGATCTCATGAATTGGGTCCAGGCTTGCAAACTCCCTGCATGTGAAGCTATTCAGTACAATGGTCACCCATGTCATGATCTGGACAACCTATGGGATGCTCTCAACAGCACTTACAATGCGGCCTCTGACCGTGCTGTAGATGTCTCTGTTTTGGACGAACTTCCTGATCTCCCTAGTTGGAATTGGCAGTTGTTCTCTGAACAGGAGCTAGAGGATGCACTTGATGGGTGTGCTTCTAACTCTTCCCCTGGTCCTGATCATGTTACATGGTCCCATCTCAAGTGCATTGTGGCTGATGATGACTGTCGCAGTGTGCTGATCAATCTTGCTAATTCCTGCATGTCAGTGGGATACTGGCCTCGTCACTTCAAGAAGTCTGTCTCTGTGATTATTCCAAAGCCGGGTAAGGCCTCTTACGCCACTCCCAAATCTTTCCACCCCATTGTGCTTCTCAACACAGTGGGCAAGCTTATTGAGAAGATGATCTCAACTCGACTCCAGTTTGATTGTGTCAAATGGGGAGTCTTTCATCCTAATCAGTGTGGCAGCATCATCCAGCGCTCTACTGAAGATGCGGGCATGTACCTCACCCATCTGGTTCATGCCGGGTGGTCTAAAGGTCTCAAGACAAGCATGGTTGCCTTTGACATTGCTCAGTTCTTCCCCTCTCTGAATCACACCATGATCATGGCAATTCTTCGCAAGCAAGGATTTGGTTGGACCTCAAGTGGGTGGATTCTTTGCTTCATACCTTGTTGGGAGAGAGACGGCGTACCTCTGGAACTCTTTCCAATCCCAGTTCTTTCAGGCATCAGTGGGGGTAGGTCAAGGCTCTGCCTTATCTCCAGTGATGTCTGCTATTTTCATTGCCCCGGTGATGAAGATCTTTGACATTCGTGCACTTGGTCTCAGGTGCACCATGCTCTCATATGTTGATGATGGTACTATCGTTGCACAAGGCAAGACATGGGATGAGAATATTACTACTCTGCAAGGAGGGTATGGCATCTCCCATGATCTGTTTACATCGTTTGGACTTGTTCTGGAACATAACAAGTCTGAAGTATTCCATTTCTCTCGCAAAACCAGTGATGAGAATCCATCTATTGACCTTGGCTTTGTCCCCTACACTGGCCTCACTCCTCTCCATCCCAAGGTATACTGGCAATACCTTGGGTTCTTCTTTGATCATGCCCTCAACTTCCATGAACATGTTTGTTTCTACTCTACCAAGGCTCTATCTACTGTCAAGTCAATGGGGATGCTTGGTAATTCATCTAGGGGTCTTCTCCCACAACAGAAGCGTCTTCTCTACCGATCCTGTGTTATGCCCATTGCAACATATGGCCATCAACTCTGGTTCTTCAATGGTGCCTGGAACAAAGGTGCTGTGAAATCCCTCAACACTATGCAGCGTAAAGCTGCACTGTGGATCACTGGTGCTTTTCGCACTTCCCCCACTGGTGGGACTGAAGCTCTTGCTGGCCTCATTCCCATTGGACTCCATCTCAAGAAGCTATCTGAACGTGCAATCTTCCGGCTAGCAACTCTCCATCCTACCCACCCTCTCCGAGCTCTGCTGGATAGGCCATTCTCTGGTGCTGCACCCCCACATCACCAATCCATTGCCAACATGATTGAAGCTCAGAAGCGTAAAGTCAAGTCTGCTCTCCTGGAAGCCAACAAGCGGCTCCCAGAACTCAGTGAGGTGTTCAACCCTATGGTGGATGAAGCTCGCCCTGGATCTCGCTTATTGGACCTGTTCTCTACCCGGATCAAGTTCACAGTGTACGTCAAACCAAGTGAAGATGCCACTCAGCACCTTCACACTTATGTCTCAAAATTGGATGTGTTTCTTGACGACATCCGGGGTGATCCACAGGGTGCCTATGTAGCGGCAGATGCAAGTCTGCCTCTCACAGGTACTCACCAGGTTATTTCAGCAGCCATGGTATTTCAGGGGGGATGTGTAAGGGGACCGTCCTCACCGACCCTTACACCGACACACCGACTACCGACCGACCCTCCGATGTTCCGACTTCCATCGGAACACCTCCTGACTTCGCACTTTCACGACTCGCCCCCTCACGTGACTTGTCCCCCATTGTTCCCATTGTCCATGTTACGACATCCCTCTGGACAATAGCTGGCGTCTCTGTTTGTATAGTAGTATATATTGCGTGTAGCCTGTGCGAGTGAATCCCCAACTCTTTCTCTTTGGATTCCTCGCTAGGTATGTTGTATCTGCTCTGTAATATGTTTCCGATCAAATATAACTTTGGATTCCTCGCTAGTTGTCGGGCCGTTCGTCGCCGACGTGAGTCGCCCTTACAGGATGCTGTCTATCTCAGAGACAGGTCACTGGAAAGGTAACAGCTCCTGGAGGGGAGTTATTTGCCATTCATATGGGCATCCAGAAGGCTTTGGCCTTTCCAGATGTTCATCACTTGTTTGTCTTTACTTATTCCATTGCTTTGGCAATGCAATCAGTAAGTCCAGTTGCTACCTCAGGTCAGAGTCAGGCATTGGCTGTGATATGTTCTCTAGAAGACTGGTTCACCCGTGTCCCAGGCTCCTCCATCCACTTCATCCACGTCCCTTCCAAGGCTCAATGGTTGGTCCACCAGCAAGCTCATCAACTTGCCACCTCCCTTCGCATCCCTATGGGCCACAATCCACTTTCTTCTCTTGAACGACTCCGTCAAGACTGTACTCAACAATGCAAGGATAAATGGACTACCCTATTCCAATCTCCTTCATATCGCGGCCACAACTTCCTTGATCTTGCTGGGGGCAAGGGTCGTCGCCTCCAGCCGGATTACCTCAAGGGGGGAAGTTGGCTCCCACTTGCGTCTGCATCCCTGTCCCTCTCAACTCGTATGTGCCACGCCATCCTCAACCACGCTCCTATAGGTGACTATCGACATCAGTTCCATCCAACTCTCTCTGCTGGGTGCCCTTGTGGGCACCAGCTTCAAACTCGTACTCATATCTTGGCAACATGTAGAGAGTATCATCGACATGGAGGTCTCCCGGTTTCAGCCGAAGGACTTGTGGAATTTCTGACTCGCAATCCTCAAGCATTTGCGTTCAGGCCTGAACATATTGATGGTGTGGGATAACACAAGTGTGAAGTGGTCTAGGGAGTGCTTCAGTTGTGGAGTTGGAGGGAGGGTTCTTGGGGGAATGGAGTGTTTGTTCATTCTGGTGTCCTTTCTTTTTCTCTCTTTTCTTTTCTGCTTCAAAGAGGTGTCTTTTCCTTTCTTCTTCTATCTCTATTTGGTTAGGTGTTAAACTAATCTCTCTCTTGAGTGTAGCGTGTGGTGCACTTTAATCCAGTTAGCCAGACTGTTTCTGTATGTATGATATTTGTAGGTACTATGTACAGTATTTACATCTGTGACCCCTTTGGGGTTGCTAGCGGACTGTGTACGTGCACCGTGAATATAAATTCTGATGTCAAAAAAAAAAAAAAACTGTAGAAAGATCAAGTCCAGGAGCTAGTGGGGTCTTCACAGGCTTGCAATCGGACATCTGGAAGCGTTCTAGAAGGTCCTTGGTGTATTTCTCTTGACTGAGAGAGATAGAATGATAATCCAGGTCTTGTTCAACCTTGACAGCCAGTAGCCAGGATGTTGGACCAAGGTCATGAAGTTTGAAGTGAGCTGAGAGTTCCTTGACAGTGTCATCCATGGCCTTGTCATCCTTCGAAGCAAGAGTAATGTCATCAATAAACACAGGAACAATGACCTTGACTGGACCTTTGGAGTAGAGATAGATAGAACTGTCAGATTGGAGTCTGGTGTAACCAAGAGAGATGAAGATGGAGTGTAGCTTCTTGTTCCACTGCCTGGCAGCTTGTTTGAGGCCATAGAGCGACTTCCTGAGCCTAAAAACCATGTTGGGAGCGCCCTGGTGGTATCCTTCAGGTTGCTTCATGTAAATCTCTTCCTCCAGGTCTCCATAAGTGAAGGCAGATGAGATATCCAAAGAGCGCAGTTTGTAGCCCTCTTTAGCAGCCAGAGCAACAATGAGCCTAAGAGAAGCAGGCTGAAAAGTAGGAGCAAAAACCTCAGTATAATCATAACCAGGCCTCTGTGCATATCCCTTGGCCACAATGCGAGCTTTGTAGCGCTCTATAGAGCCATCTGGGTTCTCTTTCACCTTGTAAACCCATCCAGACTTGATAGTCTTCTGTCCTGAAGGCAAAGGAACGAGTTCCCATGTCCCATTAGCCTCCAGGATCCCAAACTCCTTATCCATAGCTTCTTTCCAATCTTCGGATGCACAGGACTCCATAGCAGCCTTAAATGAACCAGGCTCACCACCAGTAACAGCTCCAGCAAACTCTACCACCCGAAAACCCTCATCATTCATGTAGAGAGCCAACTCTTCAAGCTCATCATCATCTTCTTCATCATTCCCATTGTTCTGAGCTACTGGAGCTGGTTCAACTGGTAGTCTAGCTATAGGACGACGTTTTAGCTGTTCTTTGGCATCCCACCAGTTGTAGGGGCCTGTTCTGATGCGAGTACCTCGTCTTCTAGCTGGTGGTTCAGCTGAGGGAGGTTGCTGGTGGACAGGAGTGGTTGGAGGAGGTAAAGAAGAGGATGGAGGCATTGGAGGTGTAGATGGAGGTGATTGCTTTGGTGACAGTGTTGGTGATGGAGATGGAGATGGAACAGCTTCTTGAAGAGGAATTGGAGCCACAGGAGGTAAAGCGACTGCAGGGAGAGCAGGAGGAACGATTGGAGCTGCAGGAGCGACTACAGGATGTGATACACTACCCCCCTCATCTTCAGAAGCTGATACATCGTCAGGAGGAGGAATAGAAGAGCTAGAGGGCAAAGAAAGCGAAGTAGAGGTAGGAGATGTAGGAGGAGACAAACCAAAGTCAGGAATAGCATCCATTTTCGCTTTTGAGAGCCCAGGGAACCATCTCTCATCAAACTGAGCAGTCTCAGAGATGATAACCTTCCTTGTAGTTGGGTTGTAGAACTTCCAACCCTTGTAGCCAGTGGGATAACCAAGAAAAACGCATTTTTCCATATGAGGCTCCAGAGATTTCCTTTTATCCTTCTGAATGTAGACATAGGCAGTGCAGCCCCATACTCTAAGGTGAGAAACATCGGGTTTTCGCTTATAGAAGGCCTCATAAGGTGTAGTGTTGGGTAGAGGTGAGGTGGGGAGGAAATTCCAAACATGAACCATTGCAGCCAGACATTCACCCCAGAAAGATGGAGGTAAACCTGACTCTGAGAGCATTGTGGTGATTCTCTCACCCATAGTGCGATTGGAGCGCTCTGCTAGGCCATTCTGCTGTGGTCTATTGCGAGTAGAATGTCTCCTTTCAATCCCACACTGAGTTGTGAAGGAAATGAACGCTTTAGACATGTATTCACCCCCTTTATCATCCTGTAGAGCCTTGATCTTGGTCCCCAGCTGGTTCTCAGCCCATGATTTGTATGCTTTGAACGCTTCAAAGGCTTCTGACTTGGCCTTGAGCAGGTACACAGCCCGAAAACGCGTAGAATCGTCTATAAACGTCACCCAGTACTTGTAGCCTTGAGCTGTAGCTGTAGGAAGCGGTCCATGAAGATCTGAGTGCACCAGATCGAGTGGGGAGCGAGTATGGTGTGTAGAAGGAGGGAATGAGGCTGAATGCATCTTCCCAGCAAGGCAGGGCTCACAAATCGCGTCAGAGAGCGTTCCAGAGACCAGGGAAAGGCCAGTAACAAGTTCCTGACTGATTAGCTTCTTCAAATCAGCAAGATTATGGTGTATGAGGCATCTATGCCACAGGGAAAGGTCAAGGGGAAGTGTAGAGGCCGAAAATGCGGTCTCTGAAGCGACCACAGTGCCATTAAGCAAGGCATTGTTGGATTCAGTGATTGAAGCAGTAAATAGAGTCTTCCTATCCTTCCTGAAGGCCAGAGAGTGCGAAGATATGTTGATATTAAAGCCCTTATGGCGAGTAAGGTACAAACAAGCAAGGAGATTGTTTCTTAAAGCAGGAATATGTAAAACTCTTGAAAACTCGACCACTCTCCCCTTCTTTCCTCTCAACAATGGCTGAAACATCACTGAACCCATTCCAACTGCAAAAACAACTGAATTGTCTGCTAAGCGGACAGGAATGCGAGCTGGGGAGTAGGTCTTGAACCAGCGAAGGTGTGGGGTCATATGAGAAGTGGCCCCAGTGTCTGCAAGCCAATGAAAGTCAGCATCCAGCTGAAGAGGTGATGAAGAAGAGGAAGAGAGACAACTTGCATTGCCAGCAAATTCCTTGATGCAGGTGGCCAATTCAGCGATTGAGGCGGTGGGAGAAGGTGTAGGAGCTTCTGAGGCCTTGTTGGCCTGAGTTTGACGCGAATTGGAACGCTTTTGAGCGTTTTCTACAGCTTTCTTCTGAGCCTTCTCATACTGCCAGCATTTGGCCATAACATGACCAGTCCTGCTACAAAAGTCGCATTTCTGAGATGAGGAGGAGGGCTGGGACCTTGCTGAAAAAGAAGAAGCATGGGAGGGAAGGTCTACTGCCCTTCTACGACGTTGAATTTCCTCACTGATGAAAGCCTGGTGAATGGTGGCCTTGTCAAGTTTGTCAAGGAGCAGGAGGTGGGAGGTGAAGGAGGAGTAATCCTCAGATGGGAGAGCTCTAATAAGAGCCATGGAAGCGAGTTCTTCATCCAGGGAGGCCAGAGAGAAGCCCTGTGGCCGAAGATCTTTGATTTTCTTCATACATTCCTCCACCCTGTTGATCAAAGACTGCAAAGATTCATCATCCCCCTTCCTAATGCTAAAAAGGTCGTCATAGCTGTTGAACCTTGCCCCAGGCCTCTTCTGCAAATGCACCCCCTCCAAACTCTTCCACATCTTACATGGATCATCCTGAATCCCATTGAAATGAATCCTCTGGTCTGGCTCAACCATGAGGAACAACCAGCCAGCAGCCTTGTCAGCCTTGGCTTCCCAAGCATCTAGAGCCTCAGAATGAGAGGCAGGGGTTGGTGCAGAAGGGGAAGAGGTAGTGGCTGACTCTGTGGTGGTGGCAGGTGTTGTTGAAGAAACAGCAGGTGGGGAAGGGGTAGGCTTGGAGTAGGCACCTGAAACGACTTTCCAGAGCCCTGAAGCGCGGAACCACGCTTCCATTTCACCTACCCAGGTAGAGTAGTTGGTACTGTTGAGTTTGACAAAGTTTGGTGATGAGGAAGCCATATTTGATAGAGGAAATGCGAAAATAGTGCAGAGAGTGAAGTGAGAGACTGAGTGTGTGTGAGATAAAAACGCGTCTGTAAGTCTTTAAAGCGCGGGGCCCATAACCTGTAAGCGCAGGAACGTAGAGCACGACGGGACGCATAGATTAACGAAGGAACGAAGGTGATTGATTAAGAAATGAGTGAGATACACTGCAGACAATGGTATGAGACTAGAATATGAAGTTATACTATAACTACTCACCTGCAGACAATGGTATGAGACTAGAAGGTCACCAAGTGTCTGCAGGACGCTTCTACAAGCTGTGACATCACGCAGTAACACCACATGATCAGAAAAGGGATCACAAGCTACAAGTCCATCAACTCCTGACATTGGGACTGCCTGGAGCAATCCTGACAGATGTCCGATTGCAAGCCTGTGAAGACCCCACTAGCTCCTGGACTTGATCTTTCTATAGTTGTGGTCACTTCAGATGATCAACTCAAGATGAAAGATGTTCCTTATCTCAGTGCAGTTGGAGCCTTGCAGTATCTGGCCACCATGACTCGTCCTGACATCGCTTTTGCTGTCTCCTACCTTGGGAGATTCAACCACAACCCAGGTCCAGCTCATTGGGCAGCTGTAAAGCATTTATTTCGCTATTTGAAGGGTACTATGGGCTACAAACTGGTTTATAAAGGTGATTTGGCGTCCAATGAGCCATTTGTGACGTTTACAGATGCCTCTCATGGTTCCTGTCAAGCTACAGGAAGGGCAACAGGTGGATATGTGACTCTGGTGTGTGGTGCAGCTGTAGGATGGTCCTCAAAGCGTCAGAGCATGGTTACTCTCTCTTCTACTGAAGCTGAGTACATTGCTGCAGTTGAGGCTGGAAAGGAGATCATGTGGATGAGAAATATCCTATTAGAGTTTGGTTACACCTCCACTTCCTCTTCCACCCTCTACATTGACAACCAGTCAGCAATAACTGTGTCCAAGAATCCTGAACACCATGGTAGGATGAAACAGCTTGATTTGCGCTTTTTCTGGCTCAGAGAAGTTGTCCAAAGGAAGATCATATCCCCTGTCTACATTCCTACCTCTGAACAACTTGCAGACATCTTTACCAAGGCTGTTCAACCCAAGGTTGTTTCTCATCTTGTTCCTCTTCTTGGACTGTCATCATGATTCCCTATCTCTGTTCCATTGTTTGTTTGGACTGTCTAGATCAGGGGGGTATGTCAGGATTGCTCCAGGCAGTCCCAATGTCAGGAGTTGATGGAGTTGTAGCTTGTGATCGCTTTTCTGATCATGTGGTGTTACTGTGTGATGTCACAGCTTGTAGAAGCATCCTGCAGACACTTGGTGACCTTCTAGTCTCATACCATTGTCTGCAGTGTATCTCACTCATTTCTTAATCAATCAACTTCGTTCCTTTGTTAATCTACGTGTCCTGTTGTGTTCTACGTTCCTGTGCTTACAGTTGCTTCTTGAATGTGGGGTTGCAATGATGCTCATCCTTTACATACATCTCATCAGGAAATTGCACATTTACTTGGGTCTACCTTAGGGTTGCTTAGACTACTTGTTGTACTTGTATGTCCTTGGTGAAAAATTGCCCAAGGTACTCTGAGGAACATTTTAGTTCCAAGTTGGGCCAAGGATAGAACCAAGTATATCTTCAAGTATTTACTTGATCACAAAAAATATCAAACTTAGTTCACATTATTAATGCTATTTGTTTTTGTTTCTGATCAATGATTATTGATCACCACATATGTTTTGAAACTTTTGATGTTATCAGATTTGGACTTTGCAAAAAAAGCAGATGAGTATGACATCCTACTCTCCTTGTCACACATCACTCACTCCACATCACATCCCAATGGCAACAATCTCATGAGATCATAATACCTCTGCCACATCATTACATCCCTATTCACTCAATTCCTAATGGAATCTCATGTTTCTAGGCTCTCTAGAATTGTCTCATCATTTTGCTTCAAATGGCAGCAGTTACACATCATGTGGGGTAGTACTTGTACTATGATAGCCACTTTATTGTACAAGGTCAGCATACAATGTTTTGGGTCTGGTGTACTCATTCCCTCACACATTGGCATGTAGCTAGGCTCTTTGGAATTGGCTCTTTTTTCCACTTCCAACAACCCTAGCCACACATGCTATGGCATAGTTCTCATGGTTTGACATGGCTAATAATGGTATATCATCACCTAATAGTATCTTGAGACTGCTTCACTCATTTCCTCACATAGAGATGTGTACCTAGGATTGTTTAAATGACCCATAACTCCTCCATAGCCAACCGAAGTCACTTGTGCAGTGGGGAAGGATTAGAGGTGTAGTGAGCAATACTCTGGTACTGGGTCCCAGGTGAGTCACTATAAATGAATATTTAATATGTTGCTTGATACATGTTTAATCCTTATGATTTTAGGCTCATTACAATTGTCTTGATAACACTGTTTGAACAGTGCCATCTGCACTTTGCACCACCCAAAATTCATGTGCCAACATGCACATCTCTGGTAAGTTACCACATATGTTCCTCCCCAACAAAATAACTGATATGTCATTCAATATCTGTGCACTCCTCCTGTACTTAGGTTCGTTAAAACCGTCTAAACGGCGTTCTTACAACGATACTATCCGCACCACGTACCCCTCAAAACTCATGTACCGACATGCAGATCTTTGGTAAGTTACTATATATATATTACTCTCCAACTAAATAACTAATAACTTGCCCATTTCTTATCCAATCCTTTTGTGTTTAGGCTTGTTATAACCACATTAACTGCCCCTTTTCAACACTGGTACTTGCACACCATAAGGTTGAGTATCATGCTTCGTGTGATGTGATCTTTGTAACATATTATCCAAGGTTTGCTTTTTCTCTCCATTTTATGTTAATAATTACTTATTTCACTATTACAGTCTCTACTCTGATACAAAGGTATGAGAATGTATTAATACTGTAGACTAAGTTAGTATATCACATGTATTATTACAACTTCAATGATATTTTTTTTATTGTCCTTATTCCCTTACTTGGTATGACCTTGAGAGTACTTGTATTGTCCTGAAAATACAAATAGAATCCTATAAAATATAGTTACAAGGTAGGAAAGTAACTTTTATATGCTGTCCAAGTATGTTCAAAGCTATTCAAGTACACCCAAGTTAGAGGGACCTACTTGGAGCTCCTTGGGACAAATTTTCCAAGGAACTCCAAGGTCAATTTTACTCTCTTTGAATTCTATTAGGGTGTACTTGGAGTTCCTTGGGAGCCTTTCCAAGGAACTCCAAGGAACTCCAAGCACCTCCAAGGACATGCACAAAATCCTGATGCTTGAGTTCTGTAAGTGCACATATGGTGTTAGAAGCTAGCTGATTACGGAGCTTGGTCAAAGTGTTTCCAAAAACACTAAATAAGCATTCACATGATGCTGAATTAGCAGCAACAGAGAAAAGGCATTATGCAAGCAGGATCAACTCAGGATCAGGTTGGCATGGAATAAGAAATGATTGGAGAACAAGCATCAGATCCTCAATGCATCTTCTAAGAAATATTAAATATGCATTAGACAATATCTATGGCATATTACAAGTAGAGAATGTACTTCAGATATAGCACTCCATCCCTCTATATTGCATTGATCCTTGAGGTTCAAAAATATGCCTTGTTGTAAGTAAAAATGCTGGATCTGAACACCAAGAGCAGTAGGTGCTGGAGCTTTGAAAAACCAGGTCCATGTTGACATAAAATATTGGTAATGGCAGATATAGTAAATCTTTGCTCTGTTGCAAAAACTTCAGGGCCATAAAGAGGATTCAAGAGAATGGCACCAATAAAAACTTCTTGATCAGCCTTAGCCCAATGTTTTTCAATGCTGTTGATAATTGTAGTACATGGTCTATGATTATCTGGTCCTGTGAATTCTTGAGCATGGTACTGCATAACTAAATGTGCAAATGTCATTAGTACAGTATCAAGGTGACATCCAGAAGACTGAATGATGTTAGCAGCAATAGCAAGAGGGCAGAGATGGAGGACAACTCTATTAAGAAGTAAAAAGATAGTTATGGTAGAAGTTCAAAATCATTTCAAGTATAAATCTTACTTAAGAATTGAATGCCAAAATGATTGATCTTGAATAATTGTGGTCATATAAAGTGTACATTTTTGGGTCTCCTTTGGTCCTTGAATAATCTTGCATTGTGGTTGAGGTTTTGCCATATCACCAACAATAACACTTATAATTGTTTGTCAAAGCTCCATGAGATGGGTAAGAGCCATATAATGAGATGTCCATTGTGTAAGTACTGCTCAAAGAATGGATTTGATATTGCCATTGTGATTACTTGTGTATTTCTCCCAGATAAGACTTAGGAGAATTGTCTTGCTTTGAATCCAGGTGATTAGATTAGTAGCATGATCAACCTTTAAATAGATTTTAAAGATATGTTATTTTAGTTCTAAAACTATATTAAAGCAGTGAAATTATTATACCTCCTTAAGTACACCAGATCCATATGAGAAGTAATCTCCTACAACTAGATTGACCTAAAGTGATAATTATTTCATTATACTATTTTTATAGTAACTATATAATTTGCAACTCACTTGATGAGAGTAACAATCAAGTACAATAACTTTGGGATGAGTGTGTGAAAACATCTGTCATGATTTTAATGCTTCCCCAGATGCATCAGTTACCAGAGAAGCTACAGTAACCTTCCAATTGGTAATGAGCTCCTGGTGAACTAACTCCACAATCTTGAGCATATTATCAGCAGCTTTTCATTCATTTGATGCATCATAAACTTTAACTGTAAAAACTTTATATTAAATTGTATTTTTAGTAAATAGTAACAATTAAAAATAGATATTATATATATATACCTCACTGGATTTAATGATCATAAAAGCAATGAGATGTCGGTGATTGAGGCCTGTCCAACCATCAGCTTGAAGGAATACAACTTGCCCTTCAACAGATGATCAATTGAAAGCATGCACTTCATGGAGAAGAGTAGGAATGAGATGATGAGCAAGGACATTCTGAGATGGTGAGGTAGCTGCTGGTAAAAACTCATCTACAAAAGAAATCCATTCTGGATTATCAACACAGGAGAGAGGTAGTCCTGCAGAAGCAGTCATTTGAGCAAGGTGATTTTCAAAGCAATGTTGCTTCTCAGGAGTCCAAGAGTTGAGTTGTGTATCAATGAGTTGACGACTTGGTTGCTGAGTCAGTGTCTGACTAACTTGGAGTTGAGATCTACTTTGAGATTTGCCATGTTCAGAACCAGCATTAGAAATTGAATTGGAAGGCATAATGCTCAACTGGGTTGAATGAGTACTACTGATAATTGATCCAGAAGTAGAACTTGGGTGAAGGTTGCTCAGATTCCAGCTACTACTAGTACTATCCCAAGGTACCATGTAAGTAGTAGAGGTTGTAGAACCTATAGTAGGAGATGGATTGGTAGTGGTAAAGTTGTTGGAAGTGAAATTGTGAGAATCAAAAGAATCTACCAAATGTAGTGAAACATGATATGTTGGCAATAAAGCTGGTACTCCAGTTTTTATGCTTTTGTAGAGAGCAGCTTTACCACAAACTTTGGGGCTTTGGAAAGGACATACAGAAAGGTGGTTATATACAGTTGAGACATGAGAACAGATCCAGCCAAAGACAGCATTCTTCCCTTGGAACCTCTGTTCCCAAACTAGTACCAATATATTTGGTATGATGAAAATTAGAATTTTACTTCAGCTTAAGTTGATAAGGTACATATGCCATACCCTAACCTCATCTACACTACGGACCTGTCTCCTTTCTCCTGCTGCCATCTGCTGTTCATCAGAATTACAAACCAGGTTTATGTAATCATTAAAACAATTTTTGCAGTAAACCTTGAGCTTGTTACCAGCATATGCCTCATTACAAGCATTTTTGAGCACATTTGAGTGAGCAGGATGGATATGGAATTTGTCTTTCTACCAGTTAGCATCAGGTGGAGTAAGAGAACCCTCCAGAATTATATGATCAGAGGGTAGGCCTTGAGTAATAGATGAGACATCCATTTTAAATGATTTAGAGTAGTAGGAAAGATTCTGACAATCAAAGATAGCCTCTTTATCCTATTACTTATCAATGTCTCATCATTGGAGCAGAACTTCAGAAGACTTGCATTGTGCTTCCAATGACAACATACATATTATTGCTCACATGTGTAGTTATAATTAAACAATAATTCTGCCAGAACTTCCCAGCAAAATGTCTCAGACTAAGTCAAGGACTCAAGTTGCACTCAAAGGTCCTTATCATTGTTATTGATATACCATCAATGATCATCTGTATCATGTATCCCAATATGGTAGCAACCAAACAAATACACATTTCACACATTTATGTGCTGGTTAATAGTCATTGACTCCAGTTAATAACTATGGTCATTTAACCAGTCATTAACTATAACCAATCCCAATTGGTTAATAACTGTACATCACTGGCTCTAGAACATTGGTTGAGACAGAGCAATTGGTTCGTTTCCCCATTTGGACGGGATATCTCTGTTTTTCCCATTTAGTAATAAAGAATTCTAGAGAGAAGAAAGGTACATACTTGTTATACCATCCATTATCGACCTCACAATCACCATCAGCATCAAAGTTTGGATTATTCATATAGGCATCTGCCTCTGCAATCTCATCAGGAACTTCAGAAGGTGGGACATAGGGAGGAGAAGCTAATCAACATGTGGGGGACCTAGGTGTAGAAACCAAAGATGAATCAACTTCCTCTTCAGGAAGGATATGGGCTGATACCATCATTGAATCAATTGATGGAGGTGGTGTTGGTAGAGAAGGCTTAGCAAATCCTAAGTGAGTACCCATCTTCTTGAACATCTTGGCCTTCTTCTTCTGGTACCAGGTACAACCAACCAGATGTCCTACAGGAGGAAGTAAGGTAGCATGAGGAGCAACGTATGGCTCAACTCCATACACAACAACTTCATCAGCAGCCTTTTTCAAGGCCACTGCTTTCAAGCAGGGATCAGTAGTCTTCATCCTCTTGATGAGAGAATGAGTGGGAGATGGTTTTTTGTTAGTGGGAGTCACAAAAGACTCCAAGACAGTAGGGGACAAGATCATATTGACATTACCAGATTCATCACCATTGGCTTTGTTGGCCTTATTGCCACCATGTTTTCCATGTCAATGCTTCTTCTTTTTATCCTTATCCCCCCCAGAAGCATCACTGGAACCAGAGTTCTGGGTCTGATTTGGTCTAGAACCAGATGCCTTCTGTTGTTGTTGTTGGGGCTACTGTGGAGCACCTCCCTGGGGTTTAGAATAGGGCTTTGCACCCTTGTAGTTTTTAATGCCACTAGAAGTGGCACAAGAAGCAAATGCAGCTACATGGGAGTTTTGCCAAGCATGTATAATTGGATCAGAGATGATCTGGACTGTTAAGGTCAAAAGGGAATTACCATATTGAACAAGTAGGGCAGCACAAGTTGCACTCCATTGAGGTGGAATGTATGTCATTAACATGAATGCATGAAGGATTTCAGAGATGTTAATTAGGGGTGAGGTCTGCTGTAACTGCATGAAATAGTTCTGGAAGATGGAGATCTCCTTACTGGGATCATTCATACCAGTCAAATGGAAGGAATCTGAGAAGCATACAGCTTGTAAGCTGCACCTGCTGAGAAGGTGCTATAAGTTCATCTTAGATGGTTCAATAGATCATCTGATGTATGTTGGCCATACCTAAGCATGTCATCACTCAATTGGGAATTGATCATCCCAAGAACAAATGCCTCACAATTATCAAACTTTTGAATTTCATTGATGTTTGTAGAGGGTACCATAATGGTGGTGGCAGTTACAGCAGCACCTCTAATGGCTGCAGGCCTTGCAGTACTGCTATCAATCATGCATGCAACACACCATCCATCTATGTAGATCATGTTAGCAATTGACATCATGCAAGCTTCCCAAGTTTGGTAGTTAGCAGTGCCAGTGAGAATTGGGATTGAGGGAATCAAAGATGCCATGACCAAGTTTTAGAGATAGAAGTCTACAACAAAACAATTATCAGAACTGTGAACTAAAGCAACATTAACTGCACTATGTTCTACTAAGTTACAAGCTGCCCATCTAACCGAGTATGGTAAGGGGTTGCATAGAGTACACTGTTTGGTAATATGTCTCAAGTGAGCAGAACTCAGACTTCTCTCACAGGTGAATCCAGCTTCACCCTTGAGTTCTGTGCTGCATGATGAGTAGTACTTGTCAAGTGTACAACAAGAGTCGTACAGGCTAACCAGGGCCCATAACCTGTTAAAACAAGAGCATAGCATGTGATGCATGGGTAGGTACAACTCTGGACTTACTGAGGGTGGTGGTTGAAGTAGAAGAGGAACTGAAGTATATAATGCAGATATTGCAAGTTTATATACTAATCTATGATGATCCGTGTGAGAACATATTAAGTCACATGTTCATCAAGCATAATGCCATTAGAGAATGTCATTGTAGAACTAATAATAATAGTTCAACAATCTCTCCAGGTTGGTCAATGTGAACCACACATTTCTGAGAGCAAGATGACTTAACCAGTGAGGATGCTAGGTGTCTCATCAAACTCAAGGAACCATACTGGCTAGTCAGGGCCCATAACCTGTTAAAAGCAATGTGTATGCACAAAGACATAATAGTTTATAGATATGCACAAAGTGATAGATAGTATGTTTGCTTGTGGAGAGAGCAGAGTAAAAGAGAACTGGGTAGTCACTATGCCAGTGACATGGTAATCTATATAGATTATCAGGTACTAGTGAGTATTTATCCAAGCTTTACTTTACTTGTGAGTGTGGGTCTCAGAGTAAAGTTTAGGTATGTCCTCAATAATCCAGTTAGATTATCAAGTCACCCATGCAGTATAGTTCAAGAGCTGTAGAATACATGAGAGAACATATACTACTTATACTAAATAATGCTGGTCTGTGCTATGACAATAAGGAGTCAGGTGTCAACTACATATAACTAATTATTGTTGGAAAAAGGGGACTATTATTAGATAGTCACATGACTCTTTTTCATTTGTTTTGTTTCACTTTAGTATTACTCTTACAGCATTATATGGCAGCTCCTTATTGGTTGAGTTAGTGTTTCACTTATGTGTTTCAACTCCTATATCATCTCCTGTTTCATGTATAATTACCTGACATGTAGTAGACACCTGACTCCTTTCTAGTTGTAGCATGGACCATTTTATTCTCCTATAAGTAGTGTACTTTGTCCTGTATTATTTCTTCAGTTCCAATAACTACTACTACTTGCCTCTCACAAGCCCCTATACAACTAACTACCACTTCATGCATATACTATTTGATATATTCTATGTCTTGTATTCACACTTGCTTCAACAATTATACATGAAACAAGAGTCCAAACAGGAGTTGAAATATATAGGTAAAACACTAACTACAACCAATAGGAGCAGTCCACATAATGCAAAGTAAGTATGAAACAATGAAAGTAAAACAAAATGAAAATATCATGTGACTATCTAATAATAGTCCATATTTTCCAACAGTAAACCCTAAGTATAAATAGAAACTATACTTAGTTCAATGTTAGGTCATAGTGGAATACTTGGAGTGTCTCTGTCAGATGATATCATCCATAATGGTGTTGTCATTGGGAATGAGCTCAGGGAAGATGGCAAACAAGTCTTCCTTGGTGGTAGTGGTGTGGGCTCATGGTTTGGGTTGGCTCATAACATGGACCATGGTGAGTAACTCATCACATCCCCAACTCCAGTGAATTGCAAATGATAACATGTTATGTTGCAAGAACTACCTCAGTCTGCCTGGGATCCATTAATCTCATTCTGATAGAATTTAGAAGAGCTTAGACAATTGTGTAAGTAGGTCACAGGTGTATGTAACATATATAGTATATACAGATAGCAACAGAAATATTTTATTTTAATTCATTGTACATCTGTCCAGATCTGAGCTCATGTGTAAAATAAGAAATATATATGATTACTATGTGGATGTGCTCATATGTGTTTACAGATGACAACAGGTGAGCATATATAAACACAGAACAAAATCCAGACTTTTATGTTGTCATATATGCTGATATGTAACAAAAAGTGCACATGTGACAACAGATCAATACATAAATAGCCTCCAGCATAAGTGACTGGGGTTGAGAGTCAAGATATTACCTGTTGTCTCTAGTTTTTGTGCTACTGTAGGATGAAAATAGTTAATACATAATGTTAGCAGCATATCATAAATACTTACAACATCTGCAAGCAATACTGCTGGAATTGACATTGGGAAATATTACATTTCCATTTATGGATTTCCTTTCTTTCCCATTTGGTAATATGTTGTTCAAAATGTTTGTTTATGTTCCACATGTTGTTTCGTCAGTAAAAAGGGCAATTACATATATGTACATGTAAGAAATGTATATTAATAGTGTTCGGGTGATGTCATACTTGATGATGAAATGACGAGTGTAAGACATATTTTCATTGACATGGTACATACCTGATAAGTGACTCTCGTACCTGCAGTGTAACTGTATAGCAGATGTATACATGTAGTATACATTTATTTTATGACCATGCATGGTATGGTATATACAAGGAAAGTAAGAGAAATATATGTTTATCACCAGAATTTTAATTGTCTTCTATGTAGTATAGTATTCTGGTGGACCTAATACCCGTCCATACACATTTGGTGATGCATATATGCTCAATAGCATAAAAGTAAGCTGCATATATCATGTAGGTATGGTAACAAGGCCAGATGTTTTATTGAATGATTTTAGTACCTGTACTGAGTACATGGTATTTACATTTTTAAGCAACAGTCTAATGTAATGTCAATTCTGTTCCAACAGGTTAGATGATGGTATATTGTTTGAAGTGCTCTCATCGCCATGGATAAGAAAAGCAAATTGTTGATGAGTTCAAACATTAAGTGATGCTGAGTACAATGTCTTTGTAGTGTAGTGGTATCTTTAATTATCAATTGATGTAAGTAGATGAGAAGTATAGGGTTCAATTCCAGGTTGTTGTAAATAAATTATGTACATGTATATGTATATGCCTGAGTAAATATGATGAATAGAAAGAAAAAACCAGCATAAGAAAAAGCAAGATGATAAAGTGAATTAAGACAATAGCAATTTCTTTTGTCAGAATCATTGATAATCTTAAAATCTATATATTCTGCATGTATTGGAATATATGATTTACAAGGTAAACATTTCAAGTGATACATGTATGCTAACCTGAACAGAGATATTTGAAAATATGCAGCAATACCCGAAAGGTAATAATGGTAAACCTTGTGACACATAGCAAACAAGGTAACTACATGCATTCTACATGTATTAAATCACCCTTTTTGCTGATGTTGGTCATCGACAAAGTATTTAACATGTAAATTTTCTCAATGACACCTCAGTGGTTATATTTACTTTCTAACACTGAGGTGAGACTGCATTTTACATCTATATTTTTGTGTAGCTAACTTGTATTCAAGTTGTATCATTTCAGGTTAGCTTAAATATACTCAGCAGTTATATTTACTTTCTCACACTGAGTTGTATCATTTCAAATACTGTGGATTTCAGATGAAGAGATGTAATCACAGCACAGCCACTCATTTACTTTTTTTTGAAATAAATTCTATGACTTGAAAGTTATACTTCAAACAATCTAGACAAATCTACTAAGCTCTAAAATATGGCCATTGAACCATACCCCCAGGGAACTCTACAACTGGCCAAGACTCCCTCACCAATGCTCTTTCTGGAACAACCAACTCTGGAGGATTAATTCTTCCAAAGCGGGGAGGAGGGTTGTCATCCAAAGTCTTGAGTTTGGCAAGTATCCCTGCCCTGTACATGCAACCAAAATCCTTTAAAACAAATTAGCAAGAACACTAGATTCAAATTCCAAGCACAAAACCAAACACACATGTGATTGGAAACTCAAAGATGAATTCAGATCAGCTTTGAATTCGACATCCCCCCAAAATTCCTTCTCCCGATTCTCGTCATTTCCCCTCCCTTGTCTACCCTCTAATTTATGGAGAGCCTCCACTAATTTCTCTCTACGTCCTTCCTCTACTCCCTTCCACATTGACAACTCCTTTCTTCTCATCCAAGCAGTCTCAACCATCTCCCGAACCTTATGCCGATATTTGAATACAAAGACAGTAAAGGTCACGATGAGAAGAACGAGAACGATGAGAACATACGCCCAGGTGGGTGTGGCCTTCGGTACCGGTGCCACACGACTGATTTCCGCTGTAGAAGTCGGAGTGGATTCTGTGAGAATAGAATTAGAATTAATATTTATGGTTTAAACGTTAATCGTAGACATACCAATTGATATGGTCGATGTAAAGGTTGCTGACGTCTCGGTCGAAGTGTCAACTGTGATGTTTGAGGGGAATTGGCGGGTGACATGGTTGAAAGCCGGCGCCATGGTAAATGAGATGATGATATAGATAGATGTGAGATGTTGAAGGTCGAAGGCGTGAAGAGAGCTGGATGTAGAGTAAGGATGTTCTGCAGAAAACCACCAGTTGACTGAACGCAGCCTTTTATCTATCAACGAAAGGCCACTTTAAAACTCGACCGAGAGATATCAGACATGCGTTCCGGCAATTGCATCCAATACATCCTCCTGAATATTGGAGTACATCAGGCCTGATCATAGCGAGTTATACTTCCCCAACATCGCTTGATATAGGAGTAAGTTGTGGGGTGGCACGAGCGAAATAAGAGAACGTACGTACTCACCATTCACGATGGTTTGGTTGTGTTACATACATATCTCTCTCTTCTCTCGATTATTCCTCAACATCCACTAACGCGACCTTCTGGATAAGCTCGCTACTCTCTTGTCAATCAACAATTGGATATCGTGGAGTGATGTTTCCTGTCATGATGTGCCAAAGACCCTTGAGAGTATATCCCAGTAATTTCCCGACTTCTGCTCGTATGGTTGATGATATATTTCAATTTTCAACTGGAGAAAATGCAATAGTTGAACCTTGGCTTACTCAATACAATTACCATTCCCCTTCTACCTTCAATGCCAACATGATCTTTTCAGTAACATGTTTACCCTGCTCGACAGTACAGAAATCAATAAGACGACGTACGTTGGTTCAACGTGGGCCTTGGTCGGAGGTAGCATCAATGAAGGTCACAAGGAACATCCTAAGAGTTTTGTGTGTGTGCTCCCTTGACAGTACAACGAAAGACTGTTTGCACGAAAAGGTGAAGTTGGGATGTTTGGTTTTGCTTTGACGGCCCGGGAATTCCGGAGTTATTGGCAATCAAATATTTTAAACGCTGTTGTCATCTGCCATGCAGCGCGTAGCTTTCCGGCCAGTTGTGCGCGTTCTTCGCGTCTCAAGACTACCTCTCATCGGACGAGCCCTCCCTCCAACTGGCTCTAGAGCATACACTACAACCAACAATGTCCCACCACCACCACTGCCATCAGAAGAGGACCCATCATTCGACTCCGTTGATTCCAGTTGCGTCCTATTCCTTTCTACTCTATTCCTACTGACAAATAAATTCAGGTTCTACGCCTAAACGAGGACGAAAAAAACCACAATACACCAGTCTTATGAAACCTCAATATCATCTAGACGCACGCGAAGTTCTCGATTTTCCTCCTGATCGTAAAAACCGCTATGGCGGTCGTGTCACTGTTCGCAACCACACTTCCATTTTCGAAGACCCCAACGAATTCATTCCTAACCAAGATGATACTTCCGACAAACCCTTCGACGACAAACCAGCATTCGACTCAGACTCAGATTCAGATGCACCTACCTACGCTCTTCCCATGAGTCAAGTTAGAAACCTTTACCAATCCATCCTCATTGCACGTCCCGTAAAACAACAAACAGGAAAAGGAAAAATCATGCGCCAATTCTTCCTAGTTTTGGTTGGTGATGGAAATGGCTTGGTAGGTTATGGTCAAGGGAAAGATGAAGATGGAAGTCTTGCCTTAGAAAAAGCTCGTATCAATGCTATCAAAAACATGGATTGGGTTGAACGCTTTGAACAGCGTACAGTTTGGACTGACATGGAAACAAAACTTGGAGCTACAAAGTTGATCATTCGACCACGTCCCGTTGGTTTTGGTTTGAGGTGTAATCCTCATTTACATCAAATCTTGAGGGCCGCTGGCTTTAAAGATATTAGTGCAAAGGTTTGGGGGAGTAGGAATAAGCTTAACGTTATCAAGGCTGCTTTTAGAATGTTACACGCTGGCCATGCACCTGTAGCTATGGGTGATGGTCTTGGTGGTCCTGGAAAAACGATGAGCAAAGGTGTCGGGATGAAAGGTCAGATGGAGTTGGAGAGATCGAGAGGGAGGAAGTTGGTTAGTTTGCGTAAATAATTTACTGGCGTTATATTATTTCTTTTCAATTTTGAACATTGAAAGATATCTTTCGTATTGTTGGGTTGTGCCTCATATCGTTTCTGTCGTCCCAAGTTTGACTGTATTTAAACTTTAACCTTTCAAGTCCTAGACCATATACAAGTGAAGCAAAGTTGCATTACAATAATATCAGAACGAACATAGAGGGGGTGTATGTATAACATTACAAGGGGGATAATAAACGTTAAAAAAAATAACGAAAGCTTTTCTGAAATTACTACGAACAACGAATTAATAAATTAATCACGTTGCGTGGTAGCAATAACTGGTGGTGAACTTGTGGTTGTCGACTCTCCATCTCTAGTAGCCGTACTATTTTCATCATGAACGAGATTTCCAGCAAGATCAACATTCTCTACTGCATTTTGTGCATCCCCAAGGTACCAATTTGGCATAAAGAAAGCAAGAATAAGGGGAACGACACCGAAAGCAGTGGCAGCAATCGTCATGATTTTCATCACATCATCGTATGCTATATTTTAAATAAATCATCAGTTGATAAAAAAAAAAAAAAAACGAACCTAGAATAGCACCTTCACGGACGGGGTGTCCACGAGGGTATGCAATAACCGCTGTAATAGAACCATATAGTGTTTGAACTTCAGTCGCGTTCAACATTGGTAGATGCACAGCAAGTCGATCAGGCATCATAGCAGACCAAATCGAACCAGCTATATCAAATATATGAGTACAACGACAAAAATGCCTGAAATCCTGCAGTGCACATACCTATCGCGCCACCAATTGCACCACCAATCTCAGTAACCAATAGAACAACAGCAGTGACCATAGCGACATCGGCATGAGGAACAGATGCTTGTGCACCAACTTGGGATGCTACTGCAGCGAAGCCACCACCAATACCTTGAAGAAGTTGGGACCAAACAACCTCAGCATCCGAGGCATTGGCACCACGAGAGTGGATCATCAGGCCGGCACCAAGAACGCGAATTGCAAGACCGGTAATAAGCAACCACTGTAATATCGATCAGAACATGTATCTACGCGGGAGGAGGGAGTAGCTGACCTTGTAACGGTGAAGGAAACGCATGCCGATGCCTGCTATGATAGCGAACACGGTGAGTGCCACAGTTTGTGTCGAGGAGAAGTATGTAGCATTCAAGAGGGACCTATGGGCGTATTCAGCGATCAACCCATAAAATAAAGCAATTAAAATACACACCAGGGTTTAACGACAATAATAAATGAGAACAAGTAAGTGAATGAAAGATAGAAGGAAATCTGGTGGCCGATGAGTAAAACAATTTTATGCGTCATAGAAAATGCTCTTACGAAGTCGAAAGCTCCAATCAGTGAAGCAAATACAACACTGCGGTTGAGGATGAATCTTTTCGCAATGACAGGGTATTTAGCGAACTTGAAGTCCCACAGGATATAAAATGGAATAAGAACGACGCCAACGACAATCATTGCGATCATGGAAGCTATAGGATTATCCAGTGAGATGATGTTAACAGAAGAGTAAGTGTTTGCATACCATTGTTCCAACCACCTTTTGCGTTAGGAGCCAGTGTAAGTGGCAGGAGAATGAGAGCAACAGAGGTCCCAATGAGAAGGAGACCGAATAAATCAAGTTTATTAGCACCATCAATTATTCTCCTGGACAATGATTTCTCGCTTTTGGTAGATTTCACAAACCCGAGCATCTTTGCTTTATTTTCTGCCCATATGAGCGTGACGATAAGAGGACTAAGGGCGGTAGGGACGAGAATAGCGAACATGCCATCTAGACAGTGTTGTTAGTCTAATTAAAAGGAGATGGTAATATGGTAAACGTACATCCCCATCGCCATCCAGCACCCTTGACGACACTGACCGCAATGTTCGCACCAACAAATGCATTGATCACGAACGGGAGAGACATAAGGCCGGTGACCAGTCCACGCCATTTCAGAGTAGTGATATCGAGCGATGACAATTTGAGTTAAAAGTTGTAATCCGCTATAGGATTTCTTAGTGTGAGACTGCAGGTTGCATCGCGAAGAACGTACGTGTATCCAACAGCGTATATTATGATACCACCAGCAATAGTGTTTGCATTTCCAGCTGAAGCAATGACAATATAACCTGTGGCAGACGTGAGAGGGTGTACGTCGGTGGTAACCAAAAGGACACACCAACAACATAAAATATAACTATTACACGCGGTTAGCGTGGAAAAGATATATCGAATGGGTAAATACTTACGGACAACAACGTAAGCCGTTCCACGAGAGCTAACGTCGGCAACTTTAGCAATGACGGGCTTTCCAACTGCAACTGGAAAGAATTATTTGTGTAAGGTGGGACCGAAAAACGAGTAAGTAATGGATTTATACCAATGATTCCTTGAGCAACCTGGATAGTAGAGATAAGAGTATGGCGACCGAAACTTGAAGTAGCAAAGTTGAGATAGTAATAGGTTGTTGTGCCATCAAGAGAGTAGATATAAGCCGCAAGACCTAAGCTGTGAGGGAGAATAAGCGAGAATTGTAAAAGGGCAAAGGAAAAACTTTACCCAACGAAGAGGAACCACTTGGAATATTTTCCGTAGACCTTATGGGTAGCCTCTACAGTTTTGACACCAGCGTGAGCAACATCTTCAGAGGAGATTGTGTGAGCAGATTCCACGTCGTGTTCATGTTTCTCCATGGAAGAAAGATTGGACATTTTACCCAAGCTCAAAGTCAAGGGAATAACGGGGGGAAGAAAAACAAGCGAATTGATTGTAGCATCTGGACTTTTATATGGTATGGGAGAGATCTTCGATGAGAGGTTCGAACCATCTGATAAACCGGGTACCTTATCAGATAATGGTCCATCATATCAGATAACCGAAATACTGGATCGCTTGTCCGCAGCCAGTCACATCACAGCACTTCCCACCGGCAATCGCCTATTCTGTACATACATAACACTTGTTCCATGGCGCTCCAGGCCAATTTGCACCCATATTTTGTGGTGACACGAATGCCTTGTTGCTCCGATAATTCATTCCAGAATAGCAGGGGCCTACATAAGCATCACCCCTCTTTCATGAGACAGTGAGTCCCAGTAAAAACGACATCCCGCTGCTAGTAAGTGGTCGTTGTGAAAATTTGAAGGATACTAGACACATAAATGGATAGTTCAACCACTTTTATCCATAACAAAATCTCTAGAAATCGCAATGCCACTAGTTGTGCTCAGAGCAAAATCCAAAGATATTGAGGCTCGCCACGGTTACTACTGAGTATCTAATATCCTCACAGCCCACGCAGTTTCCAGAAGAGGAATTAATGTGTCTAGTAAGTAACACACCAGAGGCAGCAGGTCCTGGTGCAGTCGGCAACGCACATCCGATCCTTCGTCCGACTTTGATTCCCCAGGCACCAGTAAATTATTTCAAAGACCGATGCTTCTATCACTCTCCTGCTTTTCTCATTTGTCTGGTCGGTGTAAGCGCAACAGGTTTTGTCTGTGACGTTCAGGATGTTTCCAAGCGGGTTCCCGAGAGCATAGATGAGCAAGACGTGTATGAAGTAGCTCCCTGGGGTGCAGATAATAGAAGGCTGAAAAAAGCTCAAATTGGTATTTGGTTTTCAGCTATGTAGTACCCACTAATAATAATAAAAATCAATTGTAGTATTTGTACAATGAATCAGAAAAAACCCTGTTTCCTTCATCATCCAGGCCCATAACACGACATTACGTGAAGCGTTCAACTGGTGACAATTCAATAACATGTGCTTGTTCGTCATTAACATCCAAATTATCAATATCCTCGGAGCTTGGACCATTCCCAAACTCATTAACGAGGGTAGTGCTCATCGAAGACGGTTTGTGAACTCGAGCTTGGGCTTGAAACGTACTCAAAGTTTGAGTTGGGTCCCCCGATGACTTTTCACCGCTAGTGCCAATCGATTGCCATTTCCGTAATTGAAGAATAAACCTTGCTATCAATGTACATGAAAGCCTGAGTGTAGATAGATGTATATTAGTGGGTTTCCAGCTTTACTAGATTACAAAATAAGACGTACGGTAATGTGAAGGCATTTGGCAACCGTTGAAGCAGCGATCCAGGCTATTGCTTGTATCATTAATTAGAAGGATGGAGATGGTAAATATACTGACTGGCGCACGCTAAGTCATTATTATAAGAGAATCAGCAAGTTTGAGGTGAACATGAAACTTGGAACTCACAAAATTTAGGATAATGGAGAGAGCCATGAATGCCGATACAATTGCAAAATAGACAATACCTGCAACTCTGAGTTAGAACAGTCATATATGTATATCTCATCTGCCAACATGTGGTAGATCAGACGTAAAACAGCGTGACACACCTTGTTCAAACATCAAAGTGAAAATAGTTGATTTTGCTATTGTCCAACGTTTTCCGTGAAACATAAGGAAACACTTGATAGCCAAGAGGACAGCGGCCACAGATTCAAAGACAAGCATTAAGATAGAAAGAGCAGTCCCAGCATCCCCGACTGGATTGATTGGATTAGTTAAAAGTAGTAAAATGTGGAGTTTTAACTTACTTCTAATTTTTGAAATGTGATGATGTATAACATTGGTTATTCTAAAATTAATCAATCAAGACTGCATAACGTACGCTTTGCTTCTGCGTGATCCTGCACATTTTGTATCCGGAATATCGAGCTAGTATGGGTTCACCATCAGCACTTTCCTACTAGTAATCAGTGATGATGGGAGGAGTCCTTACAAAATCAAGCACAACACATGTTAGACCCATTACACCAAAGAATGCAAGGATCAATCGGCTACAACCATATATTGCGTACGTCCTACCCGTAAGAGTGGCTAAAAGAAAGTACAAGATCAGTGAGCACTAACAAACTTTGGTGTCAATTCCACACTCTTTCGTACCAATTACGGCGACTCTGCCCAAGCAACTGATAACACCAATGAAGGTGAGAATCGCATTGCAACTAATGTTTGTTAGTCCAATGTCGCAAGTATATCTGGTAAATTATGAATCTCGTACTAGGGAATTATGTGAGAGAGTAAATTAGTAAAAAATATTGTGTATTTCTCACCCTCGATCCAAGTTGTTCTGTCTTGACAAAGACATAAAGCACGTTTGCCACCAAGGCGTACCGGCAGGCGAAGTACAGTACAGTGGTCAAGGAGAATTTCTTATTCCATATATATTTCACTGAACAAGTCTTAGCGGTTCTGAAAGATGTCAGAGAATATATAAACAAACCTTCACATGGGAACGTCAAGAGATAATCGAAGTAGAGAAAAGCTATGATGTGTAGGATTGACTATATTCAAAACAGAGACTTGACGAAGTCAAGCAACTACGACTCACCTATGCTCGAATACTGAGTGCTTAATTGCAAAAAGCTGAAGACGCGGAACGTGTGAGAATCGTGGTTCGAGCGTCATAAAAAGATCATAGTAAACAAAGTTAAACGTACTGAGCCGAGGCTTGAGAGGCACTGGTAGTTGGGGAGACCATTCTGTACGTTACTACGTATGAAGATAGAAGTTACTGCGGTACCAGCTCCACAGGGCTTGGTGCTGGTGCAGCACAGTATGATGGTCATCCTTATAACCTGGTTAGAACATCACAACAAGAAGATGATCAACTCAATGGGTCTGGTATTAATACTAACGGTGACTTGTATCTTCCAATCGGTGCGATTGTATATTTAACCCGTGATGAAAATTCTATGTTTATGAGCGAAGCTGTACTTGGCGGCACTGATCAGTGATATATTGTTGTTTTGGATGGACAGAAGTTCACCAGAAGTACCTGGAAGTTCAGAGCCTCAGCTCTAGCGGATGGCAGTGCCTGAAGACCCGAATGTGGATGAACACGCAAAAAAGGATTCTCTTGGCATGATATGGTGGATTCCGGGCGCCCAATGAATAAAAAGCTCACATTAATCTTCGAGCACAAAGCCAGGATCCTGTTATTCCACTACATATTAACCCTCCTACTTCTTTGAGCTTGAGCAGGAGTCAGAACAGAAGAAGTTGAGGAAAATCACTCAGGACCAGGCCCAACCTGACGGTCATTATGTAATAGGGCAAATGACAATCTAAAATTATACCTCCTGTTCAACATTGAAACATTGAAATTTCGATGTGAATCATGATGGTTGCGGAAAGATGAACACCTACTGGTACTCATCGCGTCCTGCTGCTACCACATATCTGACGGATCAATGTTATTGATCTGATTTAATTATCAGACTACAAGTTTAAGTTACCACTAACATTCCTGGGGTTAACCCCTTGGTCGTAGTTGATATAGATAAGCGGTGCCAGACGGTACCGCACTAGGGTGTAGGGCAGCTTCAGCTGTGCACAATACCACAGTACTTTTTTGCCGCAATTACGTGCATAGTGCAACATTGAAATATATTGAAGTTTGATAGTATTAAATATGGCAACCTAGTACATTTGACTAGATGGTCATTCAGTAAATACTTTAAGTTCTACTGAGAACCATAAACTCAATAAATAAGAAAGAAACGGATAGTATCAGATCTACTAACATGTTAAGTGAGTACAGTTGTATTTGTGCCGAGTCATGCCAGCAGTCACTCACCTTATAATAATACTAGTACATAATGGATTTTTAAACGGGACCACTTCAATGACTACCACTTCCTCCAGCTTGTGGTTCAACCTCATCGCGAACTTGTTCAAGATCAATCATTCCTGGATTTCTTGGACCATTCCCGAACTCGCTTATGATTGTAGAATCCACGGGAGACCGTCTAGATCTTACTTGAAAAGTACTCAATGCCGAGGCCGCCGCCTTTTCAGTGCCCTTTTCTTCTGCAGTGCCAGCCAGTTGCCATTTTCGCAATTGAAGAAGGAACCTTGCGATCAAAGTACAAGATAGCCTGCAAGTATTAAATCCCATAAGTGTATCATGCAGAATGATTACAGGGTGGGACATACGGTAACGTATAGGCGTTTGGTAATCGCTGGAAGAATGACCCAGGCTATGAGAATAAAATATAAATAATCTGTAAGTAATTTGGGAAGACAACTGTACTTACAGGAGCACGCTATTTAAAAAGGGAGGTCGATATTAGTGTGGGGGCGAATTACTAGTGATCGCTTGAACTCACAAAATTCAAGACAACAGCAGCAGTCGTAAATATCGATACAATTGCAAAGTACAGAATCCCTATATAGTTTCAAGAGGGGTTTAGTTATATGGTCTCCATAGCAGCGCGACAAAAATATCTTGCCTTGCTCAAATAAGAAACTGAAAACATTTGATTTTTGAACGGCCCATGACCTGCTACGAAACTCGAGCACACATTTGAAGGCCAAGAGAATAGCAGCCAAGGATTCAAAGATGAGCATTACTATAGATAAAGCGATCGCAGCTATTCCCAGGTCCGAGTTTGATCAGGTGAACCGATGCAACAGAGTGAGAGTCGTTTAACATACCACTAATATTCAGTTTAAACCAAACGTTACGAGGGCGCATGAGCTTAAATATCCAGAAGTTTAGAGGGGTGGCCACATACTCTTCGTTACCTCGTGCTCCTCCTTTACATTTAGTACCGGGAACATCGAGCTGGAACAAATTGTTAAAATATCTACGAGTTGATGGGAAAATAAATCCTTACAAAATCGAGCACAACACATGTTATACCCATTGCGGCAAAAAATGCAAGAACAAGTCGGTTACAACCATATATAACGTATGTTCGACCTGTAAGGGTGGCTACAGAAGTACACCAATTAAGCACATTAACAGCGACGGTCACGGAGGATTTCGTACCTATTACGGCGGCCCTTCCCAAGCAGCTAATGACACTAATGAACGTGAGGATTCCATTGCAGCTAATGTTTATTAGCTCTATACAAATGTCTCCGGTACATTATAGATCTCATACTTTGGGACTGTGTAAGAGCATACAAGGTAAATAGATAATAAGTATTTCTCACCCTTGAACCAAGCTTTTCTGTCTTGACGAACACATAAAGCACATTGGCCACCATTGCATACGGCAGGTATAGTATAATAAAGTGGTCAGGGAGACTTTCCTGTTCCATATGTATTTTACTGACAAAGGCAATGAATCGAATATCAGTGCTTGCGTAGGTATCAGGAATAGTAGAACCCAAAAACCTTCGGAGGGAAATGTCAAAAAATAATCGAAATAAAGGAAAGCTAAAGATTGTCGTTAGTTCTGAGGTCGGATCGCTATCAAATATTGAGGAATGAAACTTGCCTATGCTCGAGTATTGGATACGTAATTGCAAGGTACTGGATGGGCAAATGTTCTACTGGTAAACATGGAGAGGGTATGGATGGGTCTGGAACATACTTTGCTGCGACCTGAGCTGGAGTTAGGGAGACCATCGTATAGGTGTGTAACGTTTTCTGTTGGCTCCATATCCACAATTTATAAGTAACTACCATGCTCATAGCATCCAATTTGGTCAGGCTTATTATTAACAACATCCAATCACTAGGCCTTGGTTCTTCCTGTCTATTGGTGCGATCAAAAGTGACTTTGCCTCCTTGCGGGCTCAAACCTCCAATGATCATGATGAACTTTCTATTTAAGTTTGTAGTGGGAGAAGGAACCAGGAAGTACCGATCAGTGAGGTATTCTGGTCCTGTAATGGAAGTATGTCATATTAGGATTCCTAGTTGGTCCATTGAACTATCGCAGAAGAGAAAGATGAAAGTGTCTTACCAGGCTATATAGTGGGTATGTATGCAGCACCTAGTGTAAAGAGATAAGTACAACAACCAAAAGTTTAAGCAAGGCGTACCATCATCGTTCTATATTGATGCCGACTTTTTTTTAATCGAATCACTCTACTCATCAGGAAACGCCCACTCCAACTTCTATGTATATTCATAGGAGAGGATTCATAAATATACTTGAGCATCATACGTCAAATTAACTTAGCCTCGATCATCAAGACGCTGATATCTGTTACTAAACCACATTATAACTGGCGTTTCACCTTGGGCAATGTCACTATACCAAACCTTGAGCTTGAGGCCTAACGCGCTCTAATCCAATGGCAATAATCATCGGTGAAAACGAGTTCTTGTGTGCAAACGACAGCTCGACAAGAACTGGAACGGATCTGGAGTGGACCACAGCTTATGACATGATCTCTCACCTTTACCAACGTCTCTCTCACACGGCCTCAA
This sequence comes from Coprinus comatus, assembly GCA_034638255.1. Taxonomy (NCBI): domain Eukaryota; kingdom Fungi; phylum Basidiomycota; class Agaricomycetes; order Agaricales; family Agaricaceae; genus Coprinus; species Coprinus comatus. The sequence continues at coordinate 61,506 of JAWPGT010000053.1, forward strand.
CTGTGGCTTGGCTACTTCTCTCGGCATACTTGTAACCTGTGATTTGATGTAGACAGTATAAATGGACTATGCATGGCCCCCTTTGAAAGAGTCACATACCTTTATTTTTACTATGAGTCGTTTCCAACCCACCACTTGGGATTGTAATGTTTGCGGAACAATGTATTTGACGACGGTATGGAACAACGAGGGTATGATGGCCTCAAGTCCTCTTCTTACCAGGTACATCGGAGTAACCATCCAGTTGGAGAATCACTGTGGCAGCAGGGATGATATAGATAACCCAGAAAAACATCAAATCAACATATCCTCTTTCACAGTGCATCATCTCAGCTGAAACATTTCCCATGTAATGAACTGGGACTGCCCTTCCATATCATTCGTAGATAGATGATCGGTCCACTTCCTTGAAACAAAGGGTTGTCCATTGACGCAAAAGAGGTGTGATCGAGCAGGGGATGATTGAACTAATTTGAGAGGATAGGAGATGGGCTTTGTTTTGAGTAGCAAAGAAGAGAACAGCAAATAGCGAATTCCCCCTCCCAAGTGTCCCAGGCAAACTAGCTCAGAGTTGGAATTTGGTTGAATATTTGAAATGATCAGCTTCTTGACGCGTTTGTGTGGTATCTCCTCCACAGTGTGAAGTTTATTAAGCGAAGTTATAGAGCATAGAGACAAACATTGCTTTCGTAAAAGAATTGAATGGAAGGTTGAGATTCGAGAAGCGTCGAAAGAGTGAGCGCTAAAGTTGACCTTAATAGTATGTAATATATACTATCATTCTTTGTATAGAAAGAGTAAGGATGTAGTTCCCAATTCCAAAATTCGACACATACTATGTACGATGGTACATGGTACTAAACTCAAATGATTAATCAATCACCTATATCAGGCTGAACCACCTTATATTTTTTCACAACCACCCATTCAATTAACACCCCACATTGTGTCCTGTGGTTATATAGCACCAGGAGCCAGACTACACATGTATATCAATCCGTGTATACAATTCATTAACAACCTACTAGTATCAATTTTCATTTATGTAAAGAAGTCCATCAAGCAGAATACAGTACAACACTCAACAAAGAGCCAAAACTTTACTCCCAACCAAACCAAAAAAACCCAAAACCCAAACCACAAAAACCACAAAAACCTTCATAAAAAAAGACGAGTCTCCAAACTTCCACACAGTTTAAACATACAAAGGAAAAACAAAAAATTAACTAACCGAATCCCTCTTAAACCCTTTCGCTCTCAAAGCCGCATTCAAACTTCCTCTCCTCCCAACACCAATCGCTCCCAACCCACCCAAAACCGAAACTCCCAAAACCGGAACAACCATTCCTGATCCTTGTGGACTCCTAGGTCTCAATCCTACTGGTGAATTATTTCCACTTATACTAAGAGCACTACCACTACCACTACTGGTAGCAGCTGCTATTGGGCTTTGGTTCAAGATAGGAGAAGATGCTACTACTCCAAAACTTGGACTCCTTCTAACTCCTGTTCGACTATTTGATCTTGATCTTTGAAGATGTTGTTGAAATAGATCACGTTCTGAAGTTGAACGTGAAGAGGAACGAGAAGAGGCTGATGATGCACGACGGTGGCGTTGCATTCTAGTTGGATCGACGTCTGGTATACGGGCCAAATGGGCGAATAGAGAAAGAACTGTAATGTTGACACCAGGTAAGGAAATGCAGTCCACAAATCAATCATAACTTACTATCAACTATGGAAATGATACCAGTAAGATTTCCTGGGGAGCTCGGTGAGAAAGCACCTTCAGACTCGTCTGTTATAAACAAGCGGTGGGTGTTGGCTGTTGAAAGTTAGCCAGCACTCAATTTCGAAACCTAGAAACTCACTAGCGAGTAATTTCTCCATCGTGTACATTAGAGAACTAGTAGGGAAAACAGAGTATACTAGGCATGTCATGAGACAAGGATAATTTTAGAATGTGAAAGCCTACCTGGATATCTGTCTACTCCATCAGTCGATCCATATGGCTCTTTCAACTTGGACACGAATTGCTTTAACGGCAAACCGAGAATCTGGTTACTTTGTGATGGTACCACCATCTGTAAGTCAACCCCAGAATCAATCAGTTGGTATTATTGGAAAAAAATTGAGTTCACACACTTTGACAATATCAGTAACACTGACAGCGCCGATGAGCATCCCAGATTCTTCATCGACAACAGCAACACTACTGACACCTTCCTCGCTCATCAACCGCATTGCATCCAAGACTGTGGAGACAGAACTGGAGGATATGACAGCTGAATGTATATTGAGTAGAGGAAATGCAAGATCATATAGCGGCCTTGAGAGAATTTGTTGAAGAGTTGAGAGGGGTAGGTTGAGTTCGTCTGATGAGGTCCTCTTGGAATACGTTGCAAACCAAGAGAGGAGACGCTTGTCGGAAACCATCCCAAGTAACTGCCGTGATTGGAAACCTTCAGACAAGGTATCTGATCCTTGGGAGGAGCTACTGATAAAGACTCAAGTCGGATCTTAGCTAAGGAAACAGTTATAGCGTAAACATACGAACCTCTATGAGCACCACGAGAAAAAACTTCAAGAAGTGACACAACATGCGCATCATGGGGTAATACGATAAACGGGTTTTTATCGGAGAAGTCTAGAGGGGGTTCGGTAAGGTCTTAGCAGCATGAGTGAAGGACGCACTGCTAACGAGTTTAACAGGCACTAAGCCCGCTTTAGCAGCTTCAACAATCAAGTTAAGCCTTTCATTTCTGTTAATTTCTTCTGGAGGTAAGGTGTGCCTTGTGGCTGCGAGAGTTAAAAAAGCGTTTACGTCTGAGAACTGGCGTGCGGTGAATGGGTGGAGATGGAGGATTTATATGGCTACGAACGTCGAAAAGACCAGTCCAAGCGTTATCGACAGCAACCAGGCATTCAATGTCCTCAGATAAGAGCATCTGCTCATTTATCAGTTGAGATGGTTGATAAGCAGAGATATCACGTACGTCGCATGCATCCTCCACTGTTTTGTCTGCATCGACCAGCACCACGCGTGGCTCAATGATATCTGTTCCGGGTTAGAGCAGTGGCTGGGTGTATAGGATTGTGTACAAACCCCTTGCAAGTATGGATTTCCACTGCTGAATGAGTTCGTCTGGAATATCGGCAATGGCATCGTCCACTGCGGTGAACACCGAAGATTGTCTGCGAGAGCTGTTGGAAGTCATTGGGCAAGGCACGAGTGACATCATCAATTGATCTGAGGTTAGGGTTTATGTAACTCGGCCCAAACACTGGTGCAACAAAATAAGAGAACATTGTCCAAGATTCTCTTCGGAGATACTTCTTGAATAGACTCATTTCAACTATACGTTGGTATTGTGTTACCTAGAATAATATCCTCCAACAGGATAAGTTGTGGTTGGAGGTTGGTATTGCCACAATTCGCGTACCTGCGGGCCGTCACTCCGCATGTTAATATATCAAACTTTGGTTCGTAAATTATGTTGTAATTATGTATGTATCCTCGACCGGTTGAAGGATTCATGCATACACAATAGTATCCACCAAGTATCCACAGTATTCTATAAATTACGTCTACTGTAACAACCGAAGCTGCTGCGTAGAAATGGAGGGTAAAGCCTCAAAGTTTATCCACTACATTTGCGCCAAGTGAAGTCCCAAAGTCTAAGGCCTAAGGCCTGGACGAAGTTGTTCAGGATCACTGATCCCTGACTGATCCCTTTCGGATATTTATTATCAGTGATTGTTTGATCTCTTCATATCCTGGAGAAATAGATAGATCATAGACATGAAAACGCCAATATATTAAACATGACCATACACCGAGGACACAGAATAATAATTGCCTCTTCTCTCAGAAGTCTCATTAAATTGCAGGATGATAAGGTTACCGGAGAGTGACTTCATCTCCATATGTGGTAGGGTTAGGGTTTAAAGCGGGGTCACATGTGATATGGTCGGGATTGGGATTGGATGTTCGGGTGTTGAATGCAGGTTGAGGAGTGTCGACAATGTCTGCTGGTTTTCGCATATCCTCTGCCCTATGGGACAAAATACACTACTTTGCGTCCTTTCAACAGACTGGAGGTACGTTATTCTCAATACAACACAATTCATTCCACTCATCATCTTTTCCAACAAGTTTCTCTCCAACAAATGGTTCTCTTCGGACAGAATCCAAGTCAAGGAACGCTTCTCAAAGCTAGTCAATTCCTTGCAGGTAAGACTTATACCTTCTATCCAATAGCACAAACTTATACCTCGTGTTGTAGAGGAACTACCAGTCCGGTTGGCTCATCGAGTCAAAGAGTTGGATGAACTTCCACATAACCTAAGTGCAATGCCATCCATAAACAAAGTCAAGAACTGGTATGCCCAATCATTCGACGTACGTTCTGCCCACCAAAAAAACATATATCCAATCTGATATCCCACAAACAAAAACAGGAACTCATCAGTTTCCCTCCTATCACACTACCACCTCACGTTCGTCGTGCACTAATGGTTCCACGTACCGAGGACCTCGCACTACCCGAATCAAAACCCAACCCATCACTCGATGATCCCTACAGTACACACGGACATCATATGTATGGAGGAAACGGTAATGTAAATGGCAATGGCAATGTCTTCAATAAATTAAGGTTAAGAGTACCTATGGAACGAAGGTATGTCCACTTTCCATCTTTCCTTTTCCTCAAGTCTCTCACTTTAATTTATTAAAAGGTATTATGCCAGTACGGATCAAATAGAATGGCCACCTGAGGTTCAAGATTACAATAAACGGTTCACAAAACTTCTCGAACATATAAAGTCAAGACATGACCCTACAGTAACTACTGTTGCTCAAGGTGTACTTGAATGGAAACGTAGTCAGAATGCAAGAAATATTGGTCATGATATTCAATCATGGCTTGATCGTTTCTACCTTTCACGTATTGGTATTCGTTTCTTGATTGGTCAACGTACATTTTCACTCTCCTCTTCCATTCTCCTCTCAATAACAAACAATCACCTTTCATGTAGACGTGGCGTTAAACACCCAACAAGCACATGAAGACTATGTAGGCATAATCTGCACGAAAGCCGTACGTTCTCTCATTCAACATCCTCACAAATATCCTCCTAAAACATTTTCATCGTATCCTAGAACGTTCACGATATAGTTCAAGAAGCAATCGAAAACGCTCGTTTCGTCTGTGAAGAACATTATGCAATGTTCAAAGGTCCCCCCGTCCAACTAATCTGTCCCAAAAACTTAACATTCCCATACGTCCCCGGTCACTTATCCCATATCGTTTTCGAACTTCTCAAAAACTCTCTACGTGCAGTAGTAGAACGTTTCGGAGTAGACAACGAAGATATCTTTCCACCAATCAAAGTTGTCGTAGTTGAAGGTAAAGAAGATATCACGATCAAGATTTCAGATGAAGGAGGAGGAATTCCACGAAGTGCTATTCCACTTATTTGGACTTATATGTATACCACTATGGAAGGTCAACGCATAGATCAAGATTTCCATGCAAGTGATTTCAAAGCTCCCATGGCTGGTTTTGGTTATGGTCTCCCATTATCACGGCTGGTAATGTCCTTCCTCTCTTATTTTTGTTGGTTATGATAACTTATTCGACACTATTCCAGTACGCTCGTTACTTCGGAGGTGATCTACGGCTAATCGCTGTCGACGGATTCGGTACCGATGTATATATTCATCTTAACCGTTTGTCTAGTAGTCGAGAACCTCTACCATAAATCATTTTTAAAAAAACTACCATCACATTCAAACTCGTTGTATAGTAATCTGCACATCGTGTATATGATATATATATCTAACTCTAAAATGTTCGTACCAACATATATAGCATGTGCTACCGAACTTGTCCATGCCTATGTATAAAAATACACCCAGTAATAGTACAGATGAAAAAAACGAATATAACAATGCTCAAAAAGAACGAAAACAATCAGGGTATCCTAAGAAGAATTATCCCAACGGCGTTTAATCCCGCGTGTATGGTCAGATCTATCTGAAAACAACCTCTCTTCCCATCCGAGAGATGTTTCGAGAGATGTGGAAGGGGGTTTGGATGAGGAAACTATAGGAATTAATGACCCATAGTTTGGTTGTGGACGATTTATGGTTTGTACAAACCCCCCAGGGTCGATGCTGCTCGGATACCGATAGTTTGCGTGCAAACTTGATTCTTCATGTATGGGTATCGGTCCCACCTGTTGATGGGTGTGTTCTTGTACGAGCACACGATCATTCCGCCGATGATACAATGGAGAAGAAGGTTGGGGATAGTAATTTGTCGGTGGGTATTGGATTTCATCCAGAGCCTCCAATTGCGCATCTCCAGCTTCTTCAATTTGTTTCTCCAAAGTCGCAATCTCGTCCTCCAAACGCTGGTTGGCAAACCGTATTTGTTGCAATTCGTATTGCCAACTCGAATCACGTCCAACGTCAAGCTCCTCAAAGATACTGGCCGTCAAAGGATGAATCAACGGGCCAGGTACCTGAATCTTTCCAAATTTGATTTGATAGATCAGAGGAGCCGGAGGAGTACCACCTGTCAGGTCATGTAGTTGAGGACGATATAAAATGAAAAGACTGTCCACTGAAGATCCATCCTTATGTTGCAACCGACAAACAGCCTTTCGTATATCACAAGTATCGTGACCTAGATCAAACGCACGGATTTCTTCCAACAAGTGTTGAGCACCCTCGAGAACAAATCTAGTCACATCCCGACCAATCATGTCTGACGGTGACCAGCCCAGAATATCCGTAACTGTAGCCCCGACAACCAGGAAAGATATCATGCCCCCACCATGTCCACTTGTTATCGTGCCCCATACTTCAGTCTCCACTGGCTTTATTTTCACTCCGTCATGGTCTTTATGACCAGGTATTGGCATATTCAATCCACCTGCACGAGCGATAACATTCCACTCAATCCTAGGCATCTCCTTTGCCCTTCCGCTGAGCACAATCGCTTTACGCCCCTTCCCGGGTTCAACATGGAGACGTCCTTTACATTCCACCCAAACATAGACACCGGCTTTTGTTCGCGCCCTGAACAGAAGATCAACAGTACGTGGGATCAAACTCACAGAATGATGAGCCTGGTCAACTGCGGTAATGTCTGTACCGTCTACTGATACGCCACCGGCAGCGGCAAGGCCAGTTGCGCTTCCCTCCTTGAGTTCTCTCATCAAGGGGACAACGTCTTCAGGATGAGTATAATCCGATATGCTTTTTCCCACCATCTCCTCCGACTCATATCCCAGCACTCTTCGGACGCTAGGTGCAACGTAAAGGAAGGTGCCTTTCAGTGATACGACGTGAATGAAATCAGGCGATGCTTCGAGTAACATTAGATGTAACAATGAATTGTGACCGGCGGGAAGGTACGGAGCATTTTCTGACCCCGTTTTGTTAGCGGAAGAGGACTGTGAGGATGATATAGTAGTTGTAGATGATATTGGAATAGACTTGACAAAGGAGGGATCGGATAGGAGTTTCTTGAGTTCTCTGGATATCCTGACAGAAGGAATGAGTTGTTTGCGATCCTTCGTCTGGCCGATGTCATGGAGGCTGAAGGACGATTGTTGAGAAGCGGGATTGTGCTGGGGAGTATAATTAACGACATAACTGCCGTCACGTAACTTTTCGAGTATTGCATGAGGTTGCTTGGTAAGGTCAACCTGAAACCCAACATGATAAACAACCTCTGGTTCTTCATGGGATGCACCTGATGGACCCCCTGATACAGGAATCACCGTGACAAGATTCATAAAGGCGGTTCCATCTTTTTTAAAGTTAAGAATAGCGGTCTGGCACTCTTTGTCCGCACTGAGGTTCTTTTTAAGATGTGCGACTGCGTCGTGACTCGTGTATTGACGCCGTTCTCCTCGTTGCACCTGGCCATTGGGAGCTTGTAAAAAGCGGCAATTCCGACCAAGGATTTCATTTTCAGCATAACCAGTGAGTTGGCAAAAAGAAGGGGAGCAATAGACAATCGGATGATCGTATCTGCGGACATCAACTACGACAAAAGAACACGTCAAGTCGACCGGTCCGAGGGAGACACGAGGGTGAGGACGATTTACGACTTTTGCCAAAATAGATAGGATGTCGAAGCCCGAGGCTGAGTAAACGGGGAGACCCAGCGGAGAAGTAACACTCAGGTCAGAGAACGGGGGAGGCTGCGGCTGCATGAACACGGCTAGTTCTGCCTGCATCGGTATGCGGGGTTGCGGAAGGGCCAGGGCAGGTGCAGGATGAGCACTGGGTACGACATACGAATCAAAATCGAAAGGTGTAGAAGAAGACTGCTGGGATTGGACATAGTCCTGCTGCTCGCCCTGCTGCTCGGTGTATCTAGCTTAAGTGAGCGGAGATATATAATGGGTGAATGAATATATGCGCATACTGCTCGTTGAACGAGTGAGGGGTAAATCCATTACTGCTGAACCAAGTATTTGCTAGGGTATGATCAGAGAGCAGACCGACAGGAATGACCTCGGCACCTCCACCAGGGGCGAGCGTAGGTGCTGTCGAGCACATAAATGCCGGTATTTGGAACTGCACCTGGTGGCCATCGTCGGGGACAGTGGGGAAAGACATGGTCAGCGTCGAGGATAATGGACAAGCACAGGTGATTAAGTATGAAAGAACTCTTGCATTATTCCCATGACGTCATACATCTTCTATTAGGAACACTTCATACTAACCAAATACTGACTACAGATGTGGGCCTCCGGATACGCCGAGCAGACACAAAAAACGTCTGATCGATATGCACCGGAGGCCGGTTTGCTATATGCCCCCTTTCCCCTAGCCAAAGTCCACTGAACAGGACAGAGTAGTGAATAAAGAGGCAAAATTCTTCACACACACGCTAGTCTTTACCTCACTTACGGTTTCATCAATATAACTTGCCAAGTTTCATTCACATGCTACTTGCCCGTGCACTTACTTATACTCGGAACCAAAACAGCCGCAAAATGAATTGACGACATAGACTACATGCCAGAATACATGAACTTCGCTTAAGCACGAAGCTGGTTGCGAAGGTTCTGCTCAAGGTTACCCTTGGGACGAATGAACTGTACATAGGCACCATCCCTGATGGATAAATTAGTCAGATGTTCAGACAGGAGCAGATCATAAAACAGAGGATCAGCTCAGTAATGAAAGCGCCACTTACTGCAACACCTTCTTCTCTTCCTTGAGCTTCGTGTACGCTGCCTTGTCGACGCTAGTGAAGCCCCACTTCTTGGAGACAATGATCTTCTGGCGGCCAGGGAACTTATAACGAGCACGGCGGAGTGCCTCCATAACGACGGGAGCGGTGGCCTCCTTACAACGGATGGAAAGGATGACTTGGCCGATGTTCACACGGGCGACAGTGCCGTAGGGCTTTCCCCAAGCACCACGCATACCGGTTTGCAAACTGCACAAAAATTTATCAGCCTTGACCTTCAATCCAATATTCTCAACCACTCTCACCGATCGGCACCAGCGCAGGACAACATCTTGTTGATACGGATGACATGGAAGGGGTGGACACGGACACGGAGATGGAAGGAATCCTTGCCAGAGGTTTTGGTGACATATTTGTTGGCGCAGATACGGGCAGCTTCAAGAGCCTCGCTGGAAAGCTGTTCGTACTCGTCGGATACCAAATGGCAGCAGAAGGGGAAGTCGTCAACGGAGGCACGCTTACGGCCCAAGTCGAAGATACGGATCTAAGCCGAAAAGTCAATTTGCTGGCATAAAACATATTATTTTTCTACGCACCTTGGGGTCGGGTACACCACGATTGTACCTCGACTTGGGGTAGGGCTTGTTTTTACAGTATCTGTAGCAGCGGGCGGGACGACGACCCATTGTTTCTTCTAAAAAACGAGGTCAGTGAGTTTCGGTCAATCCAACGTCATCCGTTCTCCCGCCAGCCAATCCATCCTCAATCCAGCGCCCATTCCAACCACTTTTCCGCTCCAGCAGATTCAACAGGTCTGGCGAGAGTGAAGAAAGGCATACTCACAGTAGTAGAACGGGGGGAGGTGAAAGATAGTGGGCCACCGGCGACGACGTGGGGTCTTTTGATCTCAGCAGAAGGGATGACTAAACTCTGGTATGAGTAAGCTTCTGTGTGTGGCTGTGCCAGCACATCAGTAAGCATACGAGTCAGTGTTAATTAATTATAGCAACCGAATAGTAGTCCTTATTAATGCTTGTTGGCTTGTTTGCTTGGGATTCAAACATTCATCTTGTAATGTAGAGCGTGAGCGAATTGGTAAGTTCAGTTCTAAAAAGGTCTTCAACGGAGTTGAGAGTCCAAAATGAACCGAATAGTTTTATTTCACTTGAGAGATACATAGTGGTAAGCGGACAGATATATCTGTTCCAAAGCCCCAATTGAAACCTCTGTACTTGAAAGGAGTATGAATGAGACAACTGGTGAAGATTGCGATGTATCATAGCAAAGCCGACAAACCCAAGAGTTCTCAGGAATTCGGATGTTTCCAAAAAGTAACCTATTCTCAATTCGATTCTGTGTACAAATATCTGAGGAGTCAGAATTGAGAGAGGCATTTGATGGCAACTCCTATATCATTCTATTTTTATCATCATAGCCTTAAGCTTGTACTTGTGGTAAAGTTTCTTTGATTAAATGGTCCGTCCATCATCGATCTTTGGAATTGCTCAGGTGAAAGGCTTTTTTTTACTAAATACATTTTATTTCATTCAAGACCACGGCGTCATCATCAACCTCTTAAACAGAGGCTAACATATAATTTATTTTTATCACAGCTCAAACACATATATAAGCCTTTCAACCCCCTCCAGCTCTTTCCCTTCAAAACCACAACCAACGTCTCTTAATTAAGCCTTCCAGCTTTCATCTTCCATATTCATTGATCCCGTCCATTCTCAAACTTTTGGGATCATCTTAGTAGTGGATGATTAATTCTCTTTTCGAATAACATCGAATTTCTTGGTTCGCTTTTTGTCAACTGGATGATTGAGTAATATTTGCGGTATCTTGGTCGTGTATCTCAAAGGAGCATGTGCCCAAGATACGAGTCGCTTCATCTTCAAGGTATGATGGCTAACTCTTTTTCATTCATTCTTATATTAATCGCTTTAGGACAATAACTTCGCCGCTACGTAGGTAACGGCTTACTATTATCAAACAACCCGAGCAATATCACTTTAGCACCACAACCACAACACAACACCCTCTTGTCCACTCCACGCTATTATTCAGCTCAGTCAAGTATATACCCGCCTTCCCCACCCTCTCTTGTCTATATTCTTCCCTACACTACAATGAGTACACAATCCACATCCTCTTATTCTCCAAGCCAACTCTAAGGATCATATCTACCTCCACATCAAACCTCGCCCATATTATCCTACTCTTTACATATATTTTACGCTATACTCTCCAACATTTGGCGATTTCACTCTGGTTTCAAGTTCATCGATCAGAGGAAGGCCATATTAACATTCAAATCAGGTCACCATATCCATACCAACAATCATCGCATTTTATTATATATTTTCAGCCCCGAAGTTCCTACTAGTATTTTTTTCCTGAAAAATTTTTATACAACAGCATCGAATTAGCATCCAGCCCCTTAAATATCCATAGTACTATAATAGATCAATTATATAATATCAGTATCCGTATCAAATATGTTAATAATTTACACTCAACAAATGTGGTGTTTATTTTCTCAGCGAATTCGTCCAAGAGTTTGGTACTAGAGAGTCTCCTTATGCGAAAATCAAACAAATCAAAACAATATAGATGACTCATATTAGTGGAGTCGACTTTTCCACTACGTAGATCACCATGTTAATGAACCTTTGTATTTCTGGCAGATCTCTCCACAAAAGAACTTCCATCATTATGAGAAAGAATTCATGCCTCCTAACTTATGCTAGTGCTCCACTGTTGCACTCAAACCGAGGAGGGGCTTTTAAGACCATCTACGCATGTGGTATGGTATGTGATAACGCTAATCGGCTGTGCTCTTTAGAACCTAGATAAATGGGCGGCAAAACGTGTCACTGAGTGGAGTTTCAGAAGTTGAGCCATTTCGTCACTTCAACAGGCTGCACGGTGTACTATGATGTTCATAATAGTATTATTCTCTCACTCAACAATCCCACCACATTTGACAAGCTATAATCTTAAGGAGCTCGAAGATGTTCCTATTTCTTCCCATCAAGTAATGGTCCACATAAGTGGAAACTCAAGAACAGCTGACATATTTAAATTGAAATCATTCATACTTTGTTTAAATGTAGATTATTGGACAGGCTTTTCGCTAGTACCGAAAGGTTGAGTGACAATGTGGATATGTTGCATATTTTGCGAAGCACATCTACGTCAGTATGAGGTACTTTAACTACGATTAACACTCACGCACTATCTTTCATGTACCATGAATCAAAGAGAATGAAGAAGGAAACATACCAGGCCATATTATTTCACAAAGGGCTTTACAAAGAGACGTATCATCATATAGTAGTTTCGTCTATCGGGGGTCCATCGGGACTCAATAAGTCTATTTTTTACCTTGCAGTCCCACACTGATACCAATCAAGCCCCATTTTCCCTTGATTTTCCCCAACTGATGAACGTCGCTTCGGGAGGGAGAATGATGTCATGGTCGGTTATTCCATCTATAGCAATACTGGAGCGGTAAGTGGTGTTTAATCGATAAACCACAATTTCCATATCTGCAAAAAGCAAAGTCAAATCTCTAGCTTTTCGCTAATTCAGGTATACCACGTGGTAACATAATTTCGTCCGCTCCACACAGTTATGTCAAATATAAAATAAACCGGCATATATATAACTCAAGCACCCTCAACCGTTGACAACAAAAAAACTTCTTATATGCCCATCCTCCGCGTTCAGTTTCCTTCCAACTGGCTTGGCTGGACTACAGCAGAATGCACTCTTACTCCCATTCTCGAATTTCAACATAAAACTACACCCCACGAAAAAATTGCCACCATATGCATCGACCCAAAAACCTCCACCGATTACTGGTCCGACTCTCCCGTTTTTCGTGGTTTTTTCCAACGATCATCAAGTTCAGGACATGTTGCGCTCAAATTTGCTATGCGAGATGACCTGATTGCTGATCTAATTGAAGAAGCACGAGTGTATGCGGGGGCTCTTCAACCTCTTCAAGGAACGAGCATTCCAAGGTGTTACGGACTCTACAATGGTACAATGAATAGCGGTCAGGATGTCGCTTGCCTTGTCTTGGAATATTGGGGAGAATGCCTCCGTCGTCCATTTAGTCAACTCTCCGTTACTACTCGGTAGGTTTTCCCCAAACCCATACACCTTGCGAGATGCACATCTTCCTTTGGCTCATTCACTAACGAAACATTTTGCTTTTGATTGAAAAGACTCTGTATACTAGAAAAACTGGGAGACATTCATAAACATGGTCTTATTCATGGCGATTTCGCAGAGCGTAATGTCTTAGAACGTAACGGCGACATACGCATAATTGATTTTGACCAAACTATTCGCCACAAATGTGATTGCGACATGAACTTTCACCCGGGAGAAAAACTTCCTGATCCTGACCACTTCGGTTGTGATCAACTATGGGACATATGCCGATACCGCATGCGCTTATGGAGTCAGTACTCCTTTTCCCTTTTCCCCACTTCCAACTAATAAAATGCAGAGAGTTAGAACAACTAGTATCTAATCAGTATATACCCTGGTCCTCTTAGTTATGCTTATGCTTCATTTTGTACTATACTCAGATCATGTCAAGTTTTTGCACCCCGTTTTGCTTCGCTCCACACGCGCTACTTTGAAATTCCTGTCTCGTGCCGTAAATTATAAACGACAAGCGGTAACCCCGGCGTTGCTACTATATTTAGGCCTAGGAACACACACATCAAATGTAAATTTAGTAAAGATCATCCCTAACACGCCCAAATAACGACTTATCCGATGAGTATCGGCCACGGTTTCAAAAAGCGCATGAATCACTGGTGCGAGAATTGATGAAGGTTAGAAGCCAAGAGCAAATTCATATCACGATCATAATACTACATATACAAGACAAACTACTTCTGTTCTTGCCGAAGAGTCACCGACTCATTCAACAACAATGCCCATAACCAGTTACACGGAAAGATGTCAAACAAAATTCAATCCCTACAACTCATCTAGTATACAAAGAGAGTCGACCAAGAACATCATAGTACTGATTCCAAGAGTAACAAAAGATATTAATACATTACAAGATGTGAAGAAAACTCCATAATACCACACTACCAGTATTACTGCTGACCTGGCACTTGTACAAGAGTCGCCCAACAATAATGTCCACACCCAGCGGCACATAAATGACCAGCCAACCCACTCCCGCTCCCACTCCCTTCTCCATTTCCATTTCCAGAACCACTAAATGATCTAGAATATGACCTCCCCCTATCCTCATTCGTAAGAAGATCCGAAGTAGGAGGTATACTATGCATAGGTTCACTAAGATAATATTGCCTATAACAAGATTGATGTCCTCCATGATGGCATATCGAACATTGGAAAAGCATTTTTCGAACTGGGAGTCGACTATATATTTGAAAGAAAATCAATGCATGTCAAAAAACAAAAAGAGAAAAGGGCTTACCAAATAGTACAAATAGCGACTGGAGTTTTACATCCCAAACATTCGCTATAATGCGGTAATTTCCATGAATCTTGAGGTTGATTTCCACCACCACTACCTGTTGTACTACGTTTCCCAACGGGTCTTATTATAGGCTTCTTACATTTTCCACATGTAGTATGAATTGTTGTATCAAGCTAAAACATAACATTAGCTGATAATCAATCTTATCATAGGTCAAACTCATACCAAAGTCATATTCTTAATCTGCTCAATTCCAGAATGCTTACGAAAATAAGCAGTAGAAGTAAATAACCTTTGACGCATCATTTGTTCTAACAAAACAACTTCAGCACCATCGAAAAAAAAAACTGAAGTAAAAAGAGGACACACCAATATAAGTATCATAAACATGCAACAACCTCCTGTTACTCAAACCAAGTTCATCTCTAGCAATAACCGCCATCGTAGCACACATTTGAACATCACCCTAACCACATTACATTTTAGTGAACAATGAAGAGATAAATAGAGAAGAAAAGAAACGAAAGGACGAAACTCACAATTTCTAAAAACTCCTCAAAAGCCTCTTTAATCATATCCCAACAATGCCTCTTAACATTTTCTTCATATTCATTAATAACATCAACATTCCAATTCCTTCTCTCTTGTTCTTTCTCTCTCTCCGTCTCTTTCTTTTTATGTTTCTGGTTCAAATTCGAATTAAACTTATTCCTATGTTGATGTTTCATCCTATTCCCAACGGAAATATTTTCCTCCCTCTCCCTCTCCCTTTCCCTCTGACTACTCACCAATTGATGTTGTTCTTGTTCTTGACTTTGATTGATGTTAGGGTTATTAGGATTAGCATTAAACGAAGTTTCAGCAGCAGTAATAGTTCGAACACTACTCCCCGAATCATGATGAACCAATGCTTTCATAGGTAACTGAGTCCCAGAAGTATGTGTTCTCGCACCAGCACCAGTAAGAATAGACGAAGAAATAATAGAAGGTGGTGTAGGAGTAGGTATAGAACCAGCAGCCAACGAAGCCAAAGTTGAACTTCTACTTCTCGATTTCTTTGACTTTGTTGATGAATTTCTTCTCATATCAGATCTTCTTTGTTTCTTCCCTCTTATTAACATACCTCCTTCACCTCCTTCACCCTTTCCATATTCAACATCAGACTCAGATCCATATCCATACCCAGATTTATCACCTTCAGATTCTGTATCAGTAGATCTAGGTGAAGGTGAAGCTCCCTCTTCATCCTCTTCTTCATCCTCATCCTCCTCATCTTTCTCATCCTCATCCTCATCTTCAATCCACCCTTTCCTATCCAAAACTTTCGATAACGGACTAGGAACCCCAAAAGGAACAGGAAGAGGAAGAGGAACAGAAACACGTCCACCCAAACGTCCCCTATCCGAATTCGAATTCGAATTCGCATCCAACTCTGTATCCTCTTCATCCTCAAATACACCTTCCCCTACACTTACACCTACACCCCCATTCTCATTCTCATTTAACGCTTCATCCCCATCCCTATTTACATAATCTTTCTCGTATTCACCCTCATCATCTAAATTCCCATCCTCATCCAAATCCTCATCCTCAATTTCATCCGAATCCGAATCACTCAACACACCTTCACCTACATTTTTAGCACTCATACTTCCAATTGGACTAGCATTATGACTTTGTCCAGGTCCAGGTCCAGATCCAGATCCTGAAATCGACACTGAAACCGACATAGACTGGGATTGAGACTGGGACTGGGATTGTGATGGAGATTGTACTTGGAATTGTGATTGCGCTTGATTTTGAGTTTGAGCTTGGAATTGAGATTGAGATTGGGATTGTCTTCTTAACAACATATTCTTCCTACTAACCACCCCTCCACCTCCTCCTCCCGCACCACCTTCAATAGAACTCCTTCCCCTACTCCTATTTCCCAAAAACGAAGCCCTTCTAATCGGTGTTTTCATCTTCATCTGATTCCCATTCCCAGTATTCATTGTATTCCTAGTGTTACCAAATCCAGAAACAGAAACAGAACCAGGACCGGAAATGGGAAGTAAAGGTAACAATGGTAAACCAATAGAATGTAACAAAGGTGAAGATGAATTGGATGAATTTCTTGATTGCATTTGAGAATGAAGTTGGGATTGTGATTTAGATCTTGACATTGACATTGACATTGACCTTGGACTTCGATAATCGGTATTTATATTCGTATTTGGACTTTGTCTTTGACTTTGACTTTGACCTTGACGATGAGGAGGAATAGGAGTAGGTGGTAACGAAATCGAATTTGAGTGCGAATGCGAATGTGAATTTGAATGTGAAGCAGAAGCTAAAATTGAAGAAGGTGTACGAGTCCCAGATCCAGAACCCAACCCAGCATAATTAATAACCGAAGTTGGAGGAGGTGTAGGAGGAGGTGTAGGAAGTAATAACGCATTCTCATCATATTCCTTCTTGACTTCCATCAAACAAATTTGCACCATAGACCAAATTTGTGCTATATGCGTTTTTCCAACATCTTTTGCTACCTGTATTTCGGTTTTAGAATTATTCAATTGAGTAGGAAGAGAATAAAATAAAACAAGACTAGCCTCCATATTAACCTCACATAACTTCGCTCTATCCTCCTCTTTACCACTACCATTCCCACCAACAACATAACTAGCAGCCAACGTCCTAAACACACTATCTTCATAACGAACATTCGAAGAAACATAAGTTCCCAATTTTTGAGTTTTAGGTAAATAAGGTCGTTCTCCTATTTTCTTTTTCGTAATCATCGTAGTCGTAGATTTCCCATCTGAAGGTAGTACCCGATTTTGACTTTTTTTTTAACGCGTGAGTTAACATAGACACACAAGGGAAAAAAAAGAGAGGGCGAGAAAAAACTCACTTATCATCATAAGGAACCTCCCCCCATCTCACACCATCAACATTATCACTAACAAAAACCAAAGATCCATCTTGATTCCAATTCCCTACATTCCTATCAAAACAATCCAATGGTTTCGTTACATCTCTCAAATCCACTTGCATAAAAGTTCCATTGATATTTTGTGTCAACAACGTTTGAGAATTACTAAACTCTATATCTATAAGAATAAAGATCAACGTTAAGTATTGTACACAATGAAGGAGAATTTAATCCTAGATATTCACCTGTGACGCCACCTTCAATAGAAGTTCCCACAACCGACCATTTCGGAATCCAACTTCTCCTAACATCCCAAATTTCCACTGCATCCAAAATCGGAATACTATGTTCAACAGTAGTGGCAGCTTTCACTTCTTTTGAAGAACGTATTTCTGTATTGGTATTCGTTGCAGGAGGAGTAGAAGCAGAAGTATCAATACCAAGTCCACTACCAACACGACTCAACAACCCTTGGGTCGTCGCTGTAGTTGAACTTGCAGAAGCAGAAGGTGGTGGAGGTTGAAGATGTTCTACATGAGTAGAAGCAGTAAAGTCGGCATGTGACACAACAGCCAATTCACAATCATACGAAGGACGCCAAAGAATTCGTCGTATAGGATAAGAAGCATGAAGTGTATAGGTTGGTTTGTTGGGCATACGGGTGGTAGCATCTGGGCCTGTGAGATTCCAAATCTATGTAAAGGGTGTTATCAGTGTCTTGTGTTGTATCTTAGGAGGGTGTGTGGTATATATGAAGACTCACCTTTGCACATCGATCTAATCCTGCACTTGCGAACCAACCAAGCGTGTTTCCAGTATACTCCTCTGTACCCTGGGTACCTGAGATTGAGATACCATGAGATACATCTCCTCCATAACTACCACTATACCAGTCCATCGTTGTTATTGGTGCGGTATGTGCAACTGGAAGTCGATCAAGTAGACCTTTCTGGCCCATTTTGAGATCCCATCTATTCTAGAATGAGAAAGATGATTGAAAGAGATGTGATGCAAGGGTTTACCTGTGTAGAGTGCCGTTATCCATGCCTACGACAACAAAGAGAGGATTCCATACACAGGGGGAAAAGATGACACGCCTGACAGCAGATGGATTATGAACTCGCATGACAGAAGACTGGATATCACGTAGATCCTGGTGTGGTGTGTGAGATGGAGGTTCAAATGGATTGGGACAGGCATACCCAAACGCGAAAGTCTCCGTCTGCAGAACCTGTCATGCAGTAGTGGTGAACGACACGAGAGACAGTCATTGCATGGATAGACCGCAGATGCTCCTTGGTTTTGCGTTCTACATGACATATTAGAGTGCAGTAGTAGGAGCAAAGACATAGCACGTACCATACTTTGAGTGGCCAGACTTGTTGAGATCCCACATTATCAATTCGCCATTTCTTGCGCTGGTCAGGATTTTGTTGTTGAATACGCCATATGCCCAGGCAACATCGGTGCTTGCACAGTCTATCTTGAGACCACTGCCTTCCCACAGATTGCGTGAGGACTCTATCTTTGGCTGCCGTCCAGGGACACTTGGTTCGAGTAGACGTAGTATTCTGAGCGCTGTGATTGAAATAAGCAGTGGTTTAGTGTTAGGGCACTGAGTACGGACATTCTCTGCCAGCAACAGCTATTCTACCGTCCTCTCCCTTTGATACAGTGCCTCCTCCTGGCAGGGTGACCTTTGCAAGACGGACATTGCGATGAGCATCAGAGAGAGACATAAGCTGAGTATATAAATAGCTAGCCCTGTAATCTACGTCACGTGCGGTGTCTTCCTCATTGACACTGGTCTGCCCTGTTGGAATGTGAGTGTTGGTGGAGGAACAGGCTGGGGCTGCACATTCGCTGTCTTTCTACGGCCTCTTCCAAAGAGATACAAGCCCATAACAAGTCCAGCAACCAATACTCCTCCCACAAAGCTTCCTATTATT
Source organism: Coprinus comatus (assembly GCA_034638255.1). Classification (NCBI taxonomy): domain Eukaryota; kingdom Fungi; phylum Basidiomycota; class Agaricomycetes; order Agaricales; family Agaricaceae; genus Coprinus; species Coprinus comatus. Next base: position 81,081 of record JAWPGT010000053.1, read on the forward strand.
ATCCCCGCAAAGGCCGACCTGTCCAACTCTACCTTCCTCCCACTAATCCCATTCTGGCTCTCTGGAACCAACGAACCATTGACATTCGCCACCGTTGCCTCGCGTTCTTCTGTTATCACTAGGTAATCAAAGTAGAACGTCCCATTGTCCATCTGGTTCCGGATCTCCAACGTATGCGGTCCCAACTCGAGCTTCGGAGATATGTAATACGGATACTGGAACACATAGTCCGGCCATCTGTCCTTGATGTCAGAGAACCCAGGCGGGAGGTCGTCAATCGTAAACTTGACTATCGGTATTTCCCCTTCTGTTCGCTTCGGTATTGATCCATGTACCGCAACAGACGAGCCTATTTACCCTCTCGTAAGTCACTTGTTTATAGACAAAGTCGATGGCTCACCGAAAAACGTGTACTTGGCAAACTCGTTTCTTCTAGAGGTAAACGAAGACGTATGATTGAAATTGTTTTCAGTCCCTCCCGGAGACCATTGTGCTGAATATGAAATTGTAGGGTCTCTGTCGTCAACTCTTGTTCTTCTAACCGTTGTCATTGTTTTTTGTCTTCATTGTTTTCTAGTCTTTTATATCATCTTTCCATCATCTGTCATTGATACTATATTTAAAAAACAGATCAATCACTGCATGTCCATAGCCGAGGTTCTTTCCCTTGCCACAAGGCCTTTTTTGTGCCGTGTACCACACACTGGCTTACGTTTTCTTTTATAACAGTCCAAAACCACGACCCGTCCGCAACCACAACTTCCTTCCCTCTTTACTTCCATCTGCCATGGCTCCCTACCAGTAAGTTTCTCAAGTTCTTTATTAATATCCCAAAACTGATTGTTCGTTGTTTCAGGTATCCAGGGTAAGCATCGACATCAAATGCATTAAACACTCCAACCCACGCCACACCTCAGATGGTCGCAGTATCCTTATAATCATCAAACGGGCGCCCCAACGACTCCATACATATACCAAAATCCGGTTCAATCTGGATACGTACCAACTGATCCATACGGATTCAAAAACCAAATACATAATACATACCGTACTCACCCACAACCGCCACCTGGGTACACAATGCTTGATCCGTATGGGGTCAAAAATAAAACATCGGGATATGCACCTCCCAATTCTTATGGACTTAATGCTACGTACAACACCACTACACCCTACGCTGCATCTACCAGTAATCAACAACTTCCCACTACGGCTGTGATGATGAATCAATACCAACAATACCCAACATCCACTCAATACAAATCCAAAATTAGTCATTATCCAAATCATAATCGATCTCAAGTCCAGGTGAACGAAACGCCTCAAAACGATGACGATGAAGAAGAAATACCAGCAAGACCAGAATCAAGAGCACAATCACTGTCTCCATCCACTCACGAAGGACATCCAGAAACGCTAACTCCATCAGTAAATCGTGTTCCAACTCGAAAATTAAAATCAATATTGAAAAAACCTACAACCATACTCACACAAACCCATTCACGTTCATATACGTATGATCCTGGTTCTCCTCCAGATCATACCAACCTTTATCCTCGACCGCTTGCTTGGAGAGAAGGATTTCCCAATCGACGTAAAAACAAAAAATATTTCTCAAACTTCCGTTTACCAAGTCTAAACCTTTCAAAACTCGGTACATACATCAACATATCTCAAATTCTCACTAAATCACATTTAACTAAAAGTAAATCAAATCCATTCCCCTAGGTCTTTGTAAACGATTGAAGATCGAATTAAACGACATCCTCCAATACTCTCCACATCAAAAATTCATATTAGACTACGACCTTCGTTTTCATCCCAACACAACCTCATCAATCCTAACAAACACCATATCACCCAATTCCCTATATCATCAAAATTCACATCCAACACCAAACACTACATATCCACACATTTCCGGCTTTTCAATTCCAGGAAACAATAAATCAAATCCAATCGATACCGATAATGAATTCGCTACTTATCCACCTATACCCGTGTTAACGATTTGGCATGAAAAGTTACCTTGGAAAATCAATATCAAAGCTACCGTTGAAAAAATTGGTGTTACGATATGGGACATCTTGAATCAACTATACACATTTTTGGATATTACACTCAAATTGGATGAATATTTTAATCAAGAATTAAAAGAATGGGAAAGGGAAGAATTGGCTGTTGCGTATGGTTTAAGAGTTAAAGTGGTTAGTTATGAAAAGGATATTAAAGCTCATGGTCATGGAAGAGTTAATCCTTTTACTGGTGATGTTGGGAATGTTGGGAATTTTGGTATTGGTGTGACGGGTCCTCCGCATTTGATTAATGGGAAAAGTAATCATAGGGTTAGGTTGACGGGAGTTAAGAGAGTGGATTTTTTACATGAACAGGTTAGGATGGTTGGTTTGGTTGGACCCGGGAAAGATGGGAGTTATGAAATTAAAACTATTTCATCTAGTCATTGTGGTTTTGTACCCGCTGTCCCGTAGGTGTTTTAGGCCGAAGCCTTGATGCGTTTTCTCTTTCTTCCTTTTTCGGGTAATCTAGTCTTGTTGTAGGTATCTGCTTCTACTATTCTATCTTGCACAGCATAAACGTCAAAGTGCAAAACCACCTGGAGTACCATGCATCTTGTAATCATGAGCTTAAGACAGACTATAGAACGAGGTTATGTATAGTATAGCTTCAGCTTCCTTGAGCACATTAACTCTAAATCATCGCGTCAATAGCCTGGAAGAACCTAAATGGGATTTAATTACCGGGAGATATACTAAAATACTAATACTTGATACTATATTACTAAGGAAAAAGTAGAGTTGGATACTAATTCGAGACTGTTGCAAAAAGAAATAGAGAAAAAAACTAGTAGGAATAAAAATATAGAATGAAACACGATGATTGTTGGAGTATGGGTACGATAGTACCATATAATGACCTGATTCGAGTGCTAATATTGTCATAATATTGAAGTTCGCCTTTCTCGGATGGATAACATCATAGAGATGGGATATATTTGAAGAGTAAAGTGTGTGAGTGGTATGAATGATGTGGGATAATGGAGTTGAGGTGAGGTGCTGTCTTGCGTTGAAACATGGCGGAATGGGGACAGGGGAGGACGATAATAATGGCATCTTGGTATATGCGAAAAGAGGATAGTTGAATGGGTGGAATAATAGTGAGGAGTGAATGGGAAGAAGATATGGCTGCGGTTGGGGTGTTGGGGGTCGGGAGGCGGTATATCCCTCGTGTTGTATTGGCAATGGTAGGCCACTACCTACGTAGCGGCGGGTTCATTGTCCTGGTGCAATCAACATAAGAAAGAGTGATAGCCAAAAGAGTTAGCCACCATACCTTGAAGATGAAGCGACTTCATCTTGATAAGACTCGTATCTTGGGAATATACTCCTTTGAGATATACAACCTAAGATAGCACAAATGTTACTCGGTAATCATCCAGTCGACAAAAAGCGAACCAAGAAATTCGATGTTATTCGAAAAGAGAATTGATCATCCACTGCTAAGATGATCCCAAAAGGTTATTCGCAAAGTGAATCCACCAGTTTGAGAGTGGACAGGTCGAGAAAGATGAAAGTTGAGAGGCTTTATAAATTAAGACGATGATCGCGGTTCTGGAGGGAAAGAGCTGGGGGTCGAAAGACTTATATATCTGTTTGAGCTGTGATAAAAATAAACTATATATTAGCCTCCGTTTAGGAGGTTGATGGTGACGTCGTGGGCCTCAATGAAACAAAACATATTCAAATGAAAAAAGACCAGTCTTTCTCCTGAGCAATTCCAACAATTATCGTGCGAATATGACTCAAAACCCTATTTCGAGTCCAACTTAGCTTGGTTCTATGTGCTAATATCATTAAGAGGCCGTTCCTTCCTATCTCACTGTGACTCGGGTTGAGCTTTAGTCAATCTATTGTTCTTGTATGTTTTTCCAAGTTACACCAATATATATCTTCGTTATGGGGAATTCTTAGTGATGATAAGCTTCGGATGTCGTGATAATCTAAGTTCAGCCGATATACAGTATGTTGTCCAGAGTTTTTGGGTTAAATCTTAAAATGGTGGTGGTTAATGGGCATGAAAACGAGTAGATTATTATTGTCCAACGCATACTACATAGTACACACAAATAGATGAATCTGGTAGCTAGGTATAGACCTACAGACTCCAATAGTTAGTACGAAACAAGTGTCCATTTGGATGAATCAATTGACAAGATCTAAAGGTCACAATCAAAGTAACAGAGGCCTGGAGGCAAATAAAATGGAACAGAATAAAGGAACAAAAATACTCGTGAAAAAGAAAAATTGTTTCTGAACAATCGATAATTATCGATAATTAACCTCCCATTGGCTTCAGCTTATTCTTTCAAAATTACGTCCTGTTCCCTACTTCCAAATAGATCTCTTCACTAAGCACCACGATAACCACCTTTCTTACCAGCTGTGATTCCACCATATTTCCTCGTATTCCCAGGTACAGGAATATTAGCGCTAACACCGGTGGAGGGTAAACTCAACGGAACTTCCAAAACTGTTATTTCTAACGATTTCAGTTCCACTGGAGTTCCGTCGACCTAAGGGATAAAAGAATAATAAGTAAAACTCCAATTCAAAAAATGAGATACTTGATGAACAAAAACTAACCTTCTGAACTCTCCACTTCAAATTTTCTTTCAAATACGGTTCAATCACGCTAGGATCCAACTCCCCTTCCTCATCTCCCTCTCGTTGTTTCCTAATAAACTCCAAAATCCCATCATTCAACCCCACAAATCCCTCATCCCTCATCTCCCGATGCCTATTCTTCTGGCAATTCCTACAATGCCCAAGACTAGCTGCACTATTAACAAAAGCATGGTGGGCCCCAATCATATTTTCACTTATAAGCCAATCATTTGGATTTTCAGGAACTTGACCTAAGAAGAGGAGGACTGAGAAGCTTGTAGTTAGTTCGTATTTTTTGAATGTTACATGAGCTGTCCAGTCGCGTAGGCGGGGCTTTCTGCTTGGTGGAGGGCTATAGATAGGATGAGGGCTGGTACTGCGACTAGTAGTGGTACCAGTGCCCTTCGTATGGGAATCCGAGGGCGAAGGTACGTTAATACTTCGTGTGGTACTAACGCTTCTGGTTGTACTTTGTGCTTTGGTCCCAGTTGGCTTGAGACTTCTTGTCCGCCCCCCACTTCCTCCACCGGAACGAGAACCAGACCCATAAAGATTGTTAACTTGATTTAGAATGGAGTTCCTGACAGCTGTAGAGTTGGACATATCCAATCCAATGAATTCAGGATAAGTATAACCAAGGGGGCTTGTTTGCTTTAAGTTTGAAGAGGTCCAGAATGAAGTTTGGGAGTCCCAGAATGGTGTAAGAGCTGTTATAACATTAAAAATATATCAGCCGCTAGTCATCAAGAAGACAAAGGCCCCCAACTGTTCGTAGAAGAGGGAAAGAAGTTAACGTACATGTACTTTCATCAACAGGTTCTTCAGCTTGTAACGTAAAAGTTCCATCTTCTGCATCACCAGAAGTAATCCAAACATTTGGATTGATGGCAGACCACAATGAAAGCATTCGATCCACATTACAATGATGCAAGTAAAAGATTGGATCGAAAGCTAAAGGAGATAGAGTGAGTTTCTCTCGAATAACCACTTCAATCAAGAAACTAAAGATAAATGACGGACGTACCCGCAACAGCAGCGTCTGCCATGTGCCCATTTCCACCAACAAGAACATGTATGTTATCATGAATAGCTTCAACACTATTACTTGAGCTTCCACCATCGCCAACTGTGTGGCTACTAAATGCTGCCCAAGTTTTAACTCGAGTTAACATATTGAAAGTAGCTGAAGTGATAGATCTTTGAGCTCTCGACAGTGCCCTAAAAAAAAAAAGTTGAAAATAAATATCAAAATCAAAGGCAGATCAACCCAAAGCCCACCTCTGAAGCCTATCTGTATCATCCTCCGTATTCCTATCCTCCGAAACCGGATGCCTCAACGTAGTTTCCCATTCGCTATAAGGTCTAGGAAAACTCCCATGAATCGGATGAAACCTATACCTCCTCAACGGATTATCCACACTCGTTTTCCTTCCATTACTAGTAGGAGTAATAATATTCACTTGGTCAAGGGAAATGACTTCTGGCGGAGGAGTTGAATCTGTTGCCCAGTCCCAATATGGTTGACGGAATTTAGTCGCCGCATCTATCCAGGCTTGTGTATCTGTTGGATAGGTTTGTGCTATTTGTTGAGCATGATTGTGGAGGATTTGCTGTCATAAAGAAAATTTAGCGCGTTTTTTTTTTTTTGTACGGAACATAACAATAACGCGAGAAAAAAAGTTGATGACAGTTTCAATGAAACACGGAGTCAAAGACATACCTCATATAACATAACATAAGGCCTATGCCAGGTGGGAAATAGCGCAGAACCATGGGTACAATAACCACCCCATTGGGAATTAACATCCAAATCTTTTAAACCAGTAGCATCGTTCCAAGTGATATAAGGAAGTCCATGAATTCCCCCGACTTGGAAAAACGAATCGACATCGTCTTGAGATTTGCTGTACATCATCTCTACAAGTGTTCGTGTTACATAAGTACAAGTTGAAGCGCGTTGAATATCGATGAGAAAAGTAATATTAGTACAAAAATGACGCGAATACGAACGCGAAAACGAAAACGAAGAACGCACCGAGAGATTGAACATATAAAGAAAACTGCCTGTCATCTTGAATAAACGTATTAATTTCCAAACGAGGTTGTACCGCTGAAGAAACACCAGCAATAACAAATCTAGAGTCTGACATGGTTGATGCCTGTAAAGTCAAATCTGACGCGTGGAGTTGACAAGAGTTAAGAGGAGTGAAAGAGAGAGGACGGAAAGGAAGCGCCTCACTTGTCAAGGGGTATGGAAAATTGGAAATGATTGACCAGTTGACCTGTCTTCCCAAACTATTGCGCGTCCCCTCTTCCTTTAAATATCCTGTCAAGGATAAGATTCAGAATCTGAAGAAGGGTCCAACCGGGGCAAAAAGAAGCTGAAAGTGATCCTTGAGTCCATATTTGCACTAGCCTCCCAAAGAAAAACGAAAACGCCGATATAAATGCCGTTAATACTTTTACTTATCCCAAACTTGGCCTTCTCAGACAATTCTCAACTGAAACAAACTCAGTGATGTCCTGTCGGACGTGATGAATGGTATAGATAGCTCCACTGTCCCTGACCAATTTGACAGTGGACATCTCGGAAATTTCAGGTGCCTGTGGTCCCTTCAAATCAGTGCTTAACAACGCGTCAACACCGTACAAATGCTCACAGTTTTGCAAGCAAACCTACTTAAAGACGACAAACGTCTTTCTAATACCTAACCGCCACACGCAGCCCATTGTGGCACTAGCACCTAATAGGCGCTTGACATCTAACAAAGGCTTTTAGTTGTTTCATCAACTCAAACCATCTCCAAGGGTAACAATCCTTTTCAAACACTTCCACCTCCACCTCCTGAGCGTGTATCTGTGGGCGCCTCCAAAGCCTAAAATAATAAATAATAGTAATAATAAAAAAGCATCACAAGGCCACACCAACATGTGGAAAAGAAGTTAATATTTAGGACCGCCCAACGTCCAAGCTTCTAAAGCTTCCCAAGGTGTCATAATGAGGAAACAATCAACGCCCACCGGGTGCACAAGCGGCACATAGAGTCGGTATGTGGAAATTAAAACTCTTTCCCCTCAAAAAGATGTTCATGGATCATAACCTTTGAGATATGTGTCATCATTCTCAACTATCGGCCTTTCAGTCTTCCGGGTCATAATGGGGAAGAACCGGCGGAACAACCAAAACTCATTTACCAATGCAACCAGTCTATCAGCGGCATGCAGTGGAAAAACCAAAATCCTTTCTCCATAAAAAGTGATTCACAAGTCTTTTGGATACCATGGAATCTGGATATGGATCCTGCACCAACGTCCAGCTCCCCTCCCTTCCAAACACTTACCACTCCAAAGGTGACATTGCCAGATTTAAACGGGGAACAACGAAGGCGTGGTATTCGGCCTTGGTTATTTTAAAAGAAGCCGAAGCCGAGGTGGCGTTTAAAGACCAAAGATTCGGGGTTGGAAAAAAGGACATTGCTAAAACATTTCTGGGAGAAGAGAAGCTGGTGAAGAGGGGTCAGAGAAGGAAAGTAACCTCGAACCCCATTGTCAAGTCTTACGAATCAGGGTAGTCTTCTACGCATATAAGTGAAGGGAGAAAAGTCGAAGTCGGAAGGGGTGTCTCGGAGAAGGGGTGAGCTTCATTGGAACCTTTAGGACATTGATGGACAATATTGGTGAGGATTCTCGAGTGTCATAGCCAAAGTGCCAGTGTGGAACGAGGAACGTGTTCTGTGGGAAAGCTCGCAGCACAGAACACTCAAAGTGAAGTTCAATGCACACCGCCACAAGCTAAGCGGATTTAGATTTGGCCGGGTTTTGGCGTGCCCGTTCATTAGCGTCAAATACCCGCCAAATCCCTCCAAATCCCCGCCACATGTTTCTATCCCTACTTCCAATCATATGTCAGCTGGCGTCATGAACGACTTCTCATACAAAGTGCAGGTTTCAAGTACCATTGAATGATTTACAAATATATTGGATGCGACCTTGGCAAGGGGCCTGAATCCTGACAGCGGTTGTGTACTATAGTCTAAGTGGCATGTCGCCAGCTATTTGCAGTGGTAGCGAACTTACCATGCACACTCAGATGGACAAGCTCAGCGTATGCCGTTCGTTCAAATTTCTAGTTGCAACTTTATCATTTGGAGAGCTATGCCGGGTCACCTCTTTAATGATTATAAATCAAGCTTCAACTTCTAGACTCAAGAGTCGAGAATCGATGGCAACTATCAACGTAATTCAAGTTTGTGTACCAGTACATAACTCCCTCCCCTTCAACTTCTTCACTCGTCGAAAGCCTCAAGAACTGACTTCAATGCATTTGTGGTAGGCAACTAGACTCTGGGTAATGACATGGTAAACCTGCAAAGTCTGAGTCCACAAAATCACAAGCATACTCGGGTATTAGTTTTTAACTTGAGGGTACAATTGTCCGCCAATCCATGGTAAAACCCGCCAAAACCCGCCACGTCCGCCATAACCCGGCTAAATCTACTTGCCCGTACTAACTCTAGCTAAGGGAAACTTCCCTAAACCTCTACCTGCCAGACATCATTGGAACAAAGGAAGGAATAGAAGCTCTCATTGACCTCCTAGACAAATCTGGGGCCTACACGAAGTCTGGGATAGGACCTCCACAACCTACGCACCCAATTCGCGACCACGACAACGCTATCCACGTTGCGCCAGGATAAGGTATCTCAAAAGAGTCTACCCTTCCTCGTGTTTCTCTTTTCTTTTCTCCTTATTTTTATGCTTCCATATGCCCCTTTCCATTTACTTTAACATGTCTCCATATGACCGTACATCTAGTTGCCACCGAAGTTTTCTTCCCGAGACTCTCATTTCGCTACCCTTCACCGAAAATTGACACCTCCACATTTGTCGCAGATCTTTTTCTTTAACCGTAGCTCACAAACCACCGAATGGGGCCCCAATATGCTATAACTTAATACCCTTGAGGTTTTTGTAGTGTACCAGGTCCACTGCGTCTTAACAGCTGTTTGCTTGTAGCGGGACATAAATGTTGAACCAAAAAAAAAAACTCTCACCCAGCGAAAAATCAGGGCGTGGGATTTCGGATATTTCAGAACGTAGTTGAAACTGTATTACTAATCGGCCTTTTTCGTACATCTCCCATGACCAACACCTCTATGCCATGACGTCTGACATTATCTGCTTTTTTGCTTTTAACTACTCTCTAGAAAAACAATACATATGGATCAATATTACACTGGACACTTAGTGCAAGTTTTAACTTCCGCTATGCCCTTCTCTCTCCTTTTCTAGTACCACTACCTCTCCTACAGCTCGAGGCCAACGCCATGCCACCCCGGCTCAACACAACTGCTGGCAAGCTTGTTGCATGTCCCTGCCATATCCATAGGTGTTTTGGGAAGATTCTGGTACATCCCGGCACCAGATCTTGTCGTATGAGAGAAGAGACTAAAGGAAACAAGAAGAATCCAAGTCTGGAGTTGAATGAGAATTATTGAGTCCTGGTCCAAGCCGTAAACGAAGGAGAGTAGAAACAGAAGTAGAGTATGTTGGTCCTATGGTAAGCTCACTACAGCCATTCTCTATACCAATACTAACTGTTTGTATGTTGTAGACAACAACGTTATCTGTACGGAACTACTGGATAACATTCAGCCTCGCTCGTCCCGAACACCTCCAATATCCCTCAAACCACCTCCAGAACCGCTTCGTACAGATGCCCTGTATTCTGGAGAGAAAAGCAGATATCTATGCTCGATAATTTTTGAAAAAAATGTGCGATGAAGAAAAAGGTAGTAGATAAATTTCATTATACTTATAGAAATAATGCAACGATCTTTGTCATTGGTCTGACACCATCTCTATTTCTCTAACGTCAGATGGTTTCAGACAGATGGAGAAATCTGGTGCGAGATTTTTGACTGCGACAAACACTTGAGATAACCCTCTCCTGGGTTTACCGACATCACACTGTTTGAAAAGGCTCCTATATGACGAGTACAGCACTCTTCGTCAATAATTGGGATGTTCGAAAGTAGCTCAAAGAATATTTCACGCTAGGCCAGGGAATCCCTTGATTTATCGAAAAAATTCAAGGGCTGTTTCAATAGCCAATGGTAACTATCCTTTGGTGTCAGTAATTACGATGATGCTACGGAAGTGAGGAACATACCTCCGATCTGATCATCATTGAGTCATTATAAAACATATTTTGGATGCTTGAGAGTGGATCTTCAACAGCCCTGTGTAGTTGAGCTTTTATGCAGTCAACGTCAATGTCCTAACCAAGAGCCTGGATGAACGAGTCTATAAAGTCCTTGACGTAATCCTCCGGAGCGGATGAGATGCGTATATCTATGACTCTCCGTTGAAGGAACGTTTGCATGTGCTCTGCATTAAAGCCAAACCGTCCTGCGCTGGGGTCGTGAAGAAAATCGGAGAAGGATGCATGGTAAAAGCCTTTCCAGGCACCGCCGTTAGCAATATCAAGCACTAGACGGAGACTTGTTTTGGCGTTCAATAATCTTTCTTCAGTCAAACCAATTATTAGATTGGCAAAGCCCCGATTCCACCACTGAAGGAGAGAATGCTCCTGGAGCCATTTTTGTGAATATATTAAATGGAGAGCATCATCTCGGATTATACTTGAAGGAATTTCTTCAATGATTCTCGCGTATAAGCCATAGAGGTAATCCATTGGATTACTTGACCCAAATCTATCGAGTGTCTATAACAGTTTCCAGTCGTAACTTGGGGTCGCCGTCGTCGTTATCAATGAATCGAATAATGGTGGCAGCTAAGGCAAATAATCCTGACGGTTTTTTGATGATCTTTAGGAGCTTCTCCTCACCCGGCCACTCTTCGTCTACAACATCCACCAACTTGTCCTGAATTCTCTTAAATCCGTCCCTCATGTACCGCTCTACATCGTATCTTCCTTCCTCAGAGTTCACCTCCAATTCCTCGATTCAACACCACTCTTGAACATCCCCTCTATCCAGAAGGCGTTTCAAATGACGTTCGGGCCTGCTGCAAATCATCCACAAAATTGGAAGAGTCGATCCAGTAAATTTTACCACCTGTATTATCTGTTCTACTATTTGTTGCTGATCCTTCTTCTCTTTGCATTGATCCAACCCATCAAGAACTATTAGGAACTTCTTCGTCGTCTTTATGCATCGAAGGGGTTTAATAATGAGCTCCTCGAACTGAACATTGAGATCGGCAGTCACGTCGGCAGCCAGGATTTTGCCGATTTCCTGTTGATAGTCCGAGTTCATCAAAGCTAACTGATATGCGATGGTAGGAAATACGGTCTGGGGGTTGTTCCGACTATTGGGTCGAGAGAAAAAGAAACTACCCACGAGGATCTCCCTCTCCTTCGCACACTCTGCGAGCGTTTGGCCAAATGCAGATTTTCCAACACCGGCAGCTCCATACAACCAGTATACCTGTTTCTTTCGATCGGGATCCTCTAGCCATTCCAATGCCGCGTTTAGCATCAATTTGTGGGTTTCTGGATGGCATCGAGGAGCACCAGCGGTGAGTTCTGCGACGGTTTTTGAGCATTGCAAAAGCAGTAGCAGTACGAGTGCTACAATTTCATATTAACAAATGGGACTAGGCAAGCTAATTCAGACCTTACCTTTTGCGCCTTTGTCCGTACCGTGCATGATAGTGTTATTATTTCCATGGATACCAAAATTTGTAGAGTTGTCGATCACAGCGAGTTAGTTTACATGAGTGTTATGTGATCCTCCTTCATTTAAATCTTGCAACCATCTTTTCGTGGTTCATTAGCGTCTGTATCTCAAAGCGATTACATACTAACTGGCAATGTTTGGACTGTGTGGTGATGCCAATGGTGTAGATTGCACTAATTGTCCGTCAAAAGACTCAATTTCCGGAGTAATATTGTTGTTGGCAATGGGAATGGAAATGCACTCTTCGATCTGCAGTACTGTACCCCAGAACAGTTAAGTTAACGACAATTAATTTACATTCGGACGAGCCAAATGCGTAATGAATTTATACATACAAATTTTCTTTTTCTGTCGACGATTTTTCCAATATCCCCAGGAACAATATTTTAAGATTTTGATATTAGATTGTTGATGTTTTATCTCTTGTAGTGGATAGAGAAAGAGTTTTGAGAGGGAGAGTGAACAACACTTGATCTATACCTCGTTTCTACCTCATGTTGCTATGTTAGGTTCTAAATCTGATACGATTGTACTTGTTGACCTTCCCAGAATCAAGTTCTTAATCCGTTCTCGTAAGCGTAGCAAGTAGCGTACGGTATAAGTATTGTTTTAAAAAGAAAATCACGCACAGCTTTGGGATCTGAGCTAAATTTATTCGAACGAATATAGCATTTTCGAGATCACTTAATTTCCCTTGAATATTGTTGTTCCTCTGGTCTCCAGCATATAGGATGTTTCCACAGCTGATGTTACGATGTACCCAGTCAACGAGCCCATGATGAGTACAGCTGAAAATACCTCCAATATCGTATGCAACCATGCAAGATTGCAACTCACCAATCCAAGTATCGTGAATAGCCTGTGTTGCTTCCTCATTGAGCCTGGAGGAAGCGCGTTTAAGTGCTGTGCCAATTTCAATGTGGACCAGTCGACACTTTGAAAGCGCAGTTGACCATTTTCAGTAAGTACCTGTGGTTGATGTGCTACCACTATGGAAAGAACTCGAATCGTGACTGTCAGATCGTAGAATGAGGATAATGGACAGGGAAACAGTGCCTTTATTCGTCTGGCGCTGGCTGCCCCCGTTTTCGAAACCTCCCCCCCCCCCCCAATCATAAATAATTTCCAAAACCAGACCCGTCAAATACATTTCGCTCATCATACAGCGATGAATGAGTGGTTGAACGTCTCGAGGAAAATCCTCAATCTTCTCTTTGTATATCTCTGCTAAAGTTTCTACTGCCTTGAATTATATATCATCCTGATTGGCCTTTTCAGTACAAGCACCTAAATCTTGCTCGCCAAGTTCAGGTAGGGCAACTAGTAATTAAATAATATACCTGTTTCCTGTAGAATGACACTTTGAGTGTATGGGAGAGGTGATCACCTCGTGCAACTGGTATTGTGGTAATACTAAGGGAAGAGCACAACGTGGTCGAGCCTGGCAATGCGACGGGAGAACGACAGCGGCTCACCGGTCGTTCAGGAGTCACACCTGGTGTCAATCCGAGGGAGGTGGGAGGGTAAATAAAATGATGAAGCAACGAGATGTTGCATTCATATGGAGTGGTATGGAGGGATCAGACAGGTAAGTACGCGTGAACAGTGACGCGTTGTTGCCAATTAGGCCACGTGAATCTCCTTTCAAGACATCGCATCTGACGCTGTGCGTCAGATCCTCCACTCCGGTCACACATACTTAAGTGCAACCCATGTTGTTCCGACCGTTTCCATGAATCCTATAGTATATAACCTCATACGCATGTTACTGTATTATTGGTATAATGAGATACAGGAGAATAGCACACACTACAAGTAATTAAACCGGTTTATTGCCGCTCAGCTCTTCCTTGCCTTGTACACAGTGCGCTTCTGAGATCTGAACACTCGCTCCCCAATAAAAGAGCATCGTTTAGATAGCCATCTCCCCCTCAACCCTTCTCATTTCTCTTTCGTTCTCTCTTTCATCTAAACCCAGTGTGCCATTGGCCAGGCACGGGTCGGTGCATTCTTCAAGTTAGTATCATCGTATGTGACGAAAGTGTCTGATACTAGATCACTTTTAAGTGCTTCCTTCTTATGGACCAATGGATATTGAACAGTGGCTGTACTATATTGTAATAGCAGTGCTGTTTTCCCGATATATATACATTCATGTTGACAGTCATATGTTCTTACACTGAACGATCTGTACATCTCTGTATATCGTTACTCAGAGTGCTGCAGAAGTATTAATAAGACAATATGTATTTTGTATGTCAGTTTACTTCACTTCCGCCCTCTTGTAGTTACAGTAGTAGTAAACAATCATCGAGGCGACTACATTTCTGGCAGTTATCAGGAGTTATGGTCCACCACTGAATATTCAGGCTTGGGTCTTGTTGAATTGAAGGCTCTAACATTTGGTCACCCCTCGGAAGTAATTCACAATATATCATTTCTTATTTTTATTGTTTTTCGGAGAAGTATTTCTTACTTTCTACGGCTTGCTCTAATCAGACTATAGAAAAAGAGTGAATGAGATGAGAGACATTCTCATAAGTATGTGTACCGCGTTGGTTTTTCCAAACTAAGGATCAACGTAATGTGAAGGAACACAAACGACAAAACCCCCACATGCACACTACGTATGAGCATGTCATGTGATGTTCCTGATTAACCCTGGAGTTCGAGTCGGGATTGTTGAATATTTTATTTCTGCTCCATGGGTGATATCTCACGCAGCATGTTGATGAATGTTTCTTTATTTTTCACTAGGCATCATGCCCTCAAAACCTTCAATATTCAATAATTGCACGGATCCCTGTTCGAGCATGAGCGACCACTTCTGGAGCTTTCAGCGACCAATATGATCTCATTATGACATCATACAGTGTTTCATTTACTGTTACACATATTCACAGAAACCCCCAGACTTGGATCCGCTTCCTCCAAGCACCAAATCGACTACCATGGCAATATTTGGCATTAAAGAGAACACTGGGTCTGTCCCACTTAATAAACCCGGACCGACCTACCAGGGGGATGGACGAGCCCCGCAAGATGGTACGTCAGTAGTTTAGTGGCAAATCAAGGGCATGAAAAAGTTTGTTGACAACCTCCACCTAACGGAACACTTTCATATCAGCCTCTTACTACTACGAATCAGAAGCTCAACAACAAGGAACGGGCTATTATCAATCTCAACCTCGAATGGTTTATGTTCAGCCAAGTCGGTCGCCTAGAGATGATGATTCGTGTTGTCTTCCTTGTTGCGCCTGGTACGTCCATACTGATATAATTAAGAAAGTTATTACTGATAGTTTCACTTCCGACGTTGTTCTGATTTCTGATTTCATGCTATCGACGATTTATCGGCCATTGACGTACAATAGTTTGACAGGTGTTTGTACCGCATGGCTTTGTTGTCCTTGGTGCATTGTAATCTAATATTTCCTCCCCGTTATGTGGCCATAAGATGGTCGGCATAGAGTGTTGTATTTATTACTACTTTCAACGGCCTTGGGAAAGCGGTACTAGAGATGGGGAAACTGCTTGAGGCTCCTTTAAGTGATGGTTTCTATATTTAAGAACCAATCTAGCAATAGATAGTTTGAGCCTCGATCCATTATACACTACTTAAATCTGAAGATAGATGCCTCACGGTCCATGAGCTATTAAGTATTCTATACCGAGGTCGCAGTAAGTTAAGCTTTGCAGGGATAGCTGTGAACGTACTCATGACGGCTACTACTTTAGCTGATTTTTCTCTAGCAGCCCAAGTGTTGAAACGTTGATACAATGAAGATGTATAATGATCTTGATTCTATGATTTGGACTAAAGAGAAGTTATTCAAAAATCTTCAAGCCAATGATATGCAGCGATTCCCTCCCGGATTTCTCAGAGGTGTTATCGGTGGCCTTGTAGTATCTAGGTTAGGTTAGGTTGGTGAAACCCTTCAGCCCATCGGTCCCTGGTAGTTGATCCACTTTAATTGTTACTTGTAATTAAAGGTAATCTTATTCAACATTGCACCCGTGATAATAATGTCCGGGATTTCACAACGATTTTATTGTTTGAATTCAGAAATAACAAAGTTTCTTTCGCATGTTTATCATCGCCTTTTCCACGCACCCCTCGCACACCGAATGTCCTTGTCAACGGTAGTTGAATTCCAACAATCACTGTGACTATCATTAG
Organism: Coprinus comatus; assembly: GCA_034638255.1. Lineage (NCBI taxonomy): Eukaryota > Fungi > Basidiomycota > Agaricomycetes > Agaricales > Agaricaceae > Coprinus > Coprinus comatus. Next base: position 97,646 of record JAWPGT010000053.1, read on the forward strand.
AATCGTTATCTCCACTATTTACGTCTAATCATTTTTTTTTTCAAACTTCGCGGTGGCGTAACCAATCATGATTCCAAAGTACAAACGTTGATCCCAGGGAATCCTTTGGGTGTGAATCGAGTTTCCTGAAATATACTATCTATTTTCATCGTTTTCCGGAGTTAACTTTCAAAGCTTCAAGGTGGCCATTGCTATGAACGAGTCCGACATGGAATACTACTAGTTAACCATTCCAATCCAAGGGTAGGGACGCGAATTGATGATGTGAATACAGGTAGGTGTCTACTACGTAAGAGGTATACCTTGACTTATTATGTATTACTGTCGTAATTCTTACCCAAATACTTCCAAAGGACTTCTAAAGTAGTAATGCCGTCAGACGGTTACTGCGGACTCGGAATTATACGCTAGATTGATTTCCACTTTTGATACTGCCAGTGGTGAGAACTTGGTACAGCTTTAGTTACAAGGCGTTCATCGACCTATCAGTACTACGGTAGTAATTGTTAGAAGCGGTGTAAGTGATTGACCGGTCTTCAGGCTTCAAGCTTCATTTGGCCGCGGCCAAGAGACTTATCAGCGCCATGGGATGAAGAGTGGAAGTAACTTTGATAAAGTTTAATGATAGAACTAGCTTGCTAGTAATTATCACGGCGGACTCGGGATTCTTGGATCTAGGAGTAAGTAGTACGGCGATAACGAAATGATGATGGAATTGGACATATATGAGCTGTGGTTATAGACTGCACGTTCTTGAACACGATTCGGTGTACTACATAGCATCACGAAGGTCGATAGTATTTCCAGAAATTGAAATTAAGATTTACAAAACGTGCAACCATGTGTTTCCCAGTTTTTTCAAAACTTAATCGAGCTCTTCCGAAGAGTTCTACCATCTATGTAACGCATCATCTGATATGACATATTTAAATATAAGTTCTGAGATAATTCTTCAAAATGACCACAAGGGTTGCCTGCCATTCATTGAGCTACTCACGTCATGCTACTATTTATAAATTCTACCCTTAACTCGCCAATCCAATTCATTCTTTATTACGTTCTATATTTAAGTTTTCCAAGGATCGCATGGCATGATGAAACTTTGATCAATCACACTTTAGTGGAGGGTCATAATGCATAAGTAAAGTGTAAGTATAAAGGATAAGGTTCACAAAGTACATGATGTGAAAACCTCCGGAGATCTTAACTCTGCCATCATTGTAGAGGTAATTCAACCTCCAAGTTGTTGTGATCTGGAAGGTAGATTACCACAAGCACCTATATCAGACCTATGTACTCACTGCCTTCGATCTTTGTCACAATTGAAACTGTATATTACTACATAATAATTGATTCGACGCCAATCGATTGAATTTGAAAATCGGCTCCCGGTGTTTACACTGCACTGCTCCTGGTCCTGAACCTGAACTTCCCTGTTGTAATGTAACTCAACCCCACAATACTAACAAATTCAGGAACTATGAAACCAACTTGGCATCGATTGATCAATTTATAACAGTTTACAACTCCAACCCCTCAAATGATTCAATTACCCACATTGAAATACACAGGATATCTTAAACAACTTTATCAACATTCAGAGAACTAAGAAATGATGAATCTGATAATAATAATAATAATGTTAATCATCTCGTCATCATTACAACAACCAACAACGATGTAATTGTAATAGCATCCGACAAACCAACTCCTCCAAGTTTTTTGTTATTGATATGTCATGCCATGTCAAATGTTGGGTAGGTAGATTGATTATCAAAGCTCAGCAAAAGTAGCAGTAACAGACTATAGTTCATTGATACCCAACCTCATGGCTCGTAAACGCCTGTCTTTCGAAGAAGCGCCAAGACTTAATACTATATATAGAGAGATAACTCATGGTACTGACATACTGTATATCTTATTTGATCATGGAAGTGAATCCAAGTTGAAGTCATGAAGGTGATAACATGTACCTAGATGAGATGATTGACACAGGTTTAAAGTGTTCAGATGGGGTATGTTCCTTTTCTTTCTTTTTCTCAGATCATAAGATTTACGTTATGACATAATTAATTAACTTCCTCGGTAGTTCTGCAAAACTACATTTCCAACTTTTTGTCAAATGATCATATTGACCCCCCCTGGTTTTTCTGACATAAAATGATATGAAAGAAAATGAACTACTAATATAAATAGTAATTATTATCTGAAGTAAGTTTATGGAACATCGTGAAATAACAGTGATTAGTGGTAAGATGTATGTTAACGATCGATGATCCATATCTATTATCGATATAGAAAGAATATGGATCGGAGCTCAATTACCACCGGCCAACACGGAATGTAAAATGGAAACTTGGAAAGGGAATCATTTCATATACTCAAAGTAGGAGTAGTGCTCATATATCATACTAGTTAGCTAGTAATACTGTTCAAGCTTATCTTACAGTAATCGGTTACTACTAGTAATATCACATCGGCGTAAACAAAAAGCCCCACATGAAGGAAGATTCACCAGGGTAAAATCTTTCAAAGTAAAAGGCCGGACTAAAGAAGCAAAGAAGAATATCGAAGTAATATCCATAAACGATTCATTGATGCCCACACCCACCCACACCATTTATAAAAAGGTGACCCACTGTCACGGTGACCTTACCACTGGCACTAGTAATATTAATAAGTGTTAATGATCACTTGCCCAGACCTGTCGTCTGTTTGATACCGATATCTATCATCATCAAGCAAACATTGCTTGGCGCTAACCTGGTAGGTACTCCCACACACCCCTTTTTTAATTATCCGGAGTAATTGGATCGCAGTCCAGCCCATTCCATCCTTACCTGTCCGGAGGGGGTGGTGATTTTTGAAAGCTCATGCATCATGATTCATACAAAATGATCAAAATCGTCAATTAATCAGGATATGGTAGTGGTAGTAATCTTTTGATTTGACAGGGTCTACCCCTCTAATGAACTATTAATATTGATATCACAGTTAAACTTGTTGCATGGTTTACACGGGTACACCAGGTGAGGCCAAGTTGGGCTTTTTGTAGATAAACGCCTAAACATAGTTATTTGGAATGTATTACTATAAACGCCGTTGACCTGTTGTGGTATATTACGGGGCCGTTTTGGTATTCTTAACAAGTAACCCCCAACTTCATTTTGTTTCCGTCCCTCTATCTCACTCACACTCACACACACTCCTCCCCCCCACACACACTATCGCTGCGGCGCTGCAATATTCACTCTACTCCCGTTACTCCTTCGTTCAACTCTACTGATTCCCAGTCGCGCTATCCTGCTGTCCCAGCGCCGACGTTCAAGGGTTCATTCGTTATTCGAGAAAGAAGAAGAAGCTGAAAAGCTAATCACTTATCCATTCCTTCCCCCCCTATCTCCCCACACTTTACCAATTCTAACATCATCACCCACCCATCCCATCCCATCACTGTCCACACAACTCCTCAACCCTGACCCCATAAGAGTCTCCCAACAAAATGTCAGAAGAAGCCTTCCCAATAACCGCAGCCCAACTATCCGGCAACTTTTGTGAAACGCTGTTCTACGGAATGTATCTAATAACCTGTTGTTTCTGTGGTCACACACTGTTAATAACAGGTTCAGGAACTACTGAAAGATGGTTAAGACCAAATGAAATAAGATGGTTAATGGTTTTTGTTGCTGTTTCTTTGTTTGTGATTAATACTTTTGATGTTGGGATTGGATTGTTGCATAATTTTAATGCGTTTGTGTATGCTCCGCAGAGAGGATCTAATGCTGTGGAGGAGTTTCATAATATTGCGGATTGGATAAATATTGCTAGGGTGGGTGGTTTTCTTTTTCTTTGGCGCTTTTTTTTTGGTTGGAGATGGATTACATTTTTCGATGAATTTTAATTTCTTTTTTATAGTCATTTAATCAAGTGATAGCTATGATTCTAGGAGATTTCGTCTTGGTAAGTTTTCTTACATAAAAAAAAAAAGCACTCCCAAACTCACCATTACGAACAGATATACCGTTGTTGGATTGTATATGGAAAAAGGTGGTTTGTAATTGGACCATCATTACTTTTATATTTGGGAGGTATCTCTATGGCTGCGAAATTGATGGAAGTGGAAGTCAATCCAAGTACAGTGGAAACGATCACTTTGAATTCAGATCAAATTCGTCCCTGGTGGCTTTCCTTTTTCGCAATTACTGCTGTGCAGAACCTGTTGACAACCAGTACGTCTGTCGTCAAGTTGTCTCCATAGAGTTGAGACCTAGACTAATGATAATTGTAGGTATTTTGATATGGAGGATCTGGAAGGTTGAAAGAGAGAGCGAGAAGTATATTGATAGGAGTGGATCAATTATACATCGACCCAGACATCTTCGAAAGGTGATTCGTACGATTGCAGAATCGGGTGCTGCGTATACGTTATGTGTGTTTGTTACGTTCATGGTCAGCGTTTCAAAAAGCAATGCTTTGTACCCGACTTCCGATATGGTGAGTGTTTACATACCTATATTTATTTCGAGTAAACTGACTCTGGTTAAAAAGGCTCTGCAAGCTACTGGAATTGCATTTAATGTGATTTTAGTACGATCTTCTGCACGTCGTGATCACCAATTTACGGTGTTTGATCATAATGAACGAACAACGATTACGGATAGGACGGGTAGGAGTAGTACGGTGAATTCCATGATGTATAGGGAAAGGCCAGGTTCGCAAGATGTGGAGTTGGCAGTGACGGCAATTGGTAGCGGTGGCAGTGATGGTGAGAAGGATAAACAGAGTGATATTTACCCTCGTGGTATTACAGTGACTACGTCGGTTGTAAAGTCCTAGCAGTTTTAAATGTGTGATGTACTTGTATATGAATTTTGAAACACGAACTATAGGGAGAGTGGCTGTGCAGTGATCTGATATAAAGAAGGAAAAGAAAAGAGAAAGTGGGATAACTCGATGGCTGCTCCTCCAGTGCCTCCAAGACCCAGTTTTGACTTTGCACCTCACAACCACTTCTCTCATCCTCCGCCTGTTCCTCCCCTCCCACCTGATCTGCTTGCACAAGAGACGCGATACAACACACCGAGTCTGTACGAGCTTCCACTTGCGGCGCCCCGACCTCAACGAATTGATCCATCGATCCCCATGAACGTGTGTGATGAGTGTTTAACGTCATTTAATGCTTACCAATCGACTGTATGCAGATGGCCAATACTCTTGATGAGCCAGGATTTGTTGTTCCCCAGATGCCAGCCCAACAGCCCCGTCCAGATTGGTCTCCTTGGGCTCCTACCAACACTGCCCAACACCATCCGACTCAATCTGCCCCATCCCCTCCCGCTCTAGCAGGTCCACCCTCCTTGACTGCCCCCCTGCCGACCATCTCCAATCTACAGGGCGCTGTCCATGCCGTGCAGAACGCCCAGCACGATCCCTTCCTTAAAATAGCCTGGGCGCGCGATGTTTTCTTTCTCGTAGAAAGAGCCCAGCAAAACCCAAGTCCTTCCACTGATCCTGCAGTTGGTCCTGTCGTAATCACCGATCCCCTTCTTCATCGCCTCGCACACATTGCTGTTCCTGTCGTTCTCCAGCTTGCAAACACACAACAACTTCCTCTACCACCATATGCTTCAGAAGCCATCTACTGGAGAGCAACCTTCGCTGCTAGCGGTGCCTATCCAGAATTCCTCAAACATAACCCCCGCATTGCTTTCAGGGATTTCGAAGCAGCTGCTAGAGGTGGTTATGCGGGCGCATGGTTCAGGTTGGGCCGTGATTATGAAAATTTCAATGATGCACAGCACGCAAGAGAGTGTTTCGAACGTGGTGTCAAATTGGGCGTCGAGAGCTGTGCTTATGTCCGTCCCATTTCCTACCCTGTATGACTATCACTCTGACCCTTGACTTACAGCGTATGGGAATGGCTCATCTCCTCGGGCAACTTGGTTTAGCTGCAAATCCTCAACTCGCCATTCCTCTTCTCAGCCGTGCAGCTACCCTCGCTACAATTCAAGTTCCACAACCAGCTTACGTCTACGCACTTCTTCTTCTCAACGAATTCACACAAACTTCTGTCCCTCCTGCTTATTTCACTCCCTTCATCTCTCCGGGCTCATCGCTGCTTCTAGAAGCTCGTAAACATCTTGAACGTGCTGCATACCTTCACTTTGCTCCAGCCCAATACAAACTTGGACATGCTTACGAATACGCTCAGCCACCATTCCCATTCGATCCTCTTCTCAGCGTCCAATACTACAGTCTCGCAAGTCAGCAGGGTGAAGTAGAAGCTGATATGGCTCTTAGTAAATGGTTCCTTTGTGGTTCTGGAGAATCAGATGGTAGTGGAGGTGGCTTCGAGAAGGATGAAGTTTTAGCTCTTACGTTTGCTGAAAAGGCAGCCAAAAAAGGTCTTCCAAGCGCCGAATTTGCTATGGGTTATTATGCAGAAGTTGGAGTTGGTGGACCCAAGGACATTCAAAGTGCGATCAAGTGGTATCAAAGTGCGAAAGAACATGGGAATACGGATGCTGCTGAAAGACTTAGTGTATTATCACAACCTGCCGCTCAGGCTTTATCGAGACAGGAACATGATACAATCACGGAGAATAAGTTGGTTAGGAAGAGAACTCAGGCGAAACAACGTTCGGAAGCAGTTTATAATCAATCTCAATCTTCAATGCCTATGCCTATGGGATATCCTGGTGGTAGTGTTGGTGGTGGCGTTGGTATTGGTGCTGGTCCCGGTGCTGGTCCTAGAATGGATGGAAGAACTGTGGTGGAAGTTATTAGAAAACAGAGTTTGATGGTTCCACCCGTTCCACCTATTCCTCAACAACAACAACAGCCGCAACCGAGACCAATAAGTGGAGCTTCACAACATCATCCACAATATCAACAACCACAACCGCAACCCCACCAACCACAACCTAGACCTCCTTATCATCCACAAAACCAATCATTCGGTGGAAATCCTGGACCTGGACCCGGTCCCGGTCCCGGTCCTTCAGTTGGTCCTGGTGGTCCTGGTGGAAGACAAGGATATTCACTTATGGATTCACCTTCTTCAACACCCCCCCCCTCCTGCTCCTGCTAATGGACCTGCGAATAGTCAGAATAAGTTACCGAATGCTAGACCTGGAAGAGTGGTTAGTTCTGGACCTAAAAAACAAGGACCAGCTACGTTTGCGGAGATGGGAATTCAAGGAGCTAGTGTACCTGAGAAGGAATGCGTTATTATGTGAAAATGTGTATTTCTTGGTGTTGGTTTTTTTTTATGTAGATGGTTTTTTGGGGGAGGACTAAGTTGTAATTTTGTGAAGTGGATGAAGAAGAAGGAAGAGGATGGTGCGGTGAGGTTTGGATATAGACTATACCCTACTTTTTTTTTTCTTTACCTGTGTTCATAAATGTTTTTTTTTTTCGTTTTTTTTTTTTTTTTTTTTTGTATATAGTTCTTCATACATAATTAGGTTTCGGATCTCTCTCAATTTTCTTGTTTTCATATTTCGCTACTAAGTCTCTTGAGTTTTGTCTACCTCTCTCTCTTTCTCTCTCTTTCTTTTTCACGTTAGTAATTCATACTTCTATATGCTAGATTATGCTCCATACTTCGGTAGTTAGGACGTTATACTCTCCGACTGAACTTTTTTTTATTTCATTTTCTTGTCAGTTGAATCGAATATATGTAGGTAGTAGTTTGGCAATTGGTTGAAAGAATGATTAATTGATTATCATTTCATTTTTTTTGTGAACATCATCGTTTTCCTCCTCCCAGTTTCCTCTTTTCGAATAATAAAACAGATCTATGAATCCTGTTTTGTTGTTGTTGTTGTTGTTTCGTTCCAAGAGCAGTAAGAGATTGAGGCCAGTTCAACAATTTCAACTAGTACTTTTAACGAACGCTCAAAGAAATGATTAATGAAAAATCTTTCAAAAGTTTATATGAATAAAATGAGTGGAGCATCTGGCGCCAGCGCCAGATGCGATTTCTTGTGAGGAATACTCACGTGCCCATGTCAACGACACACATCACAACCCTCACGTATCCATTACCACCTCGAGCCTCAACCACCTCACTAGGATATAGCTAGCGCAACGATATACGTTGCTAAGTCTTTATCTACCTACCCACCATCCCTCGGAACGTCATTAGATGCAACTACGAACGATTGGGCGAGCTCTCGTTGTTCTTCCGTTGCATCGCCAGGCTCGTCCACGTCATTTTCCATTTCTATCTTCTAAATTAATGGACATGACGTGGTCTCCTCTCCCAACCTCGAAATGTCATTCCGGTAGATATGTTATATAATTTCTCACACACCTTATACATCTAGATGTTCTACCTACATGAGTTTCACGAACAAGAGTGGAATTTGAGACAATATTCACCTATATATTTTAGTGATGATAAACCTTTTTGAAACTTTTATGGCTCCTTATTCGCGACAATAATAGAGGTTTAAGTCCATTCTTTCGCTGAGCCCCTGACAAGCTTCCTTCCCTGTTCCTTCCTTAGTAGAGTGGTTATGAGATCAATGATGGATACTATATAAATAGGAATAGTGAAGGCGACGATTTGTGAAGGACTATTAAAAACAAAGACGCTGGGGAGAAAGGCTTCAGAGATATGTCACAGCATTTCGGTAGAATGGCCAGATTCAACGAGACTGCTTTCTTCTAGTGCAGCTGAGGTGGTAGGCGTTGTGGGCGTTGTGGATATGGTTTCAGAGGCGGAAGTGGACACATGGGGAAAGTACGCAGTCGAGGATTGAAATATTGAACAAAGCTACAAATGGCATTGAACACATGCACCCAAAAAAATTGGGGAGAAGTGGGCGTTTCCACAGCAGTCTTGCGTTCTTAAGTTGGATACCTCGGACACAAGATCCACACAAAGAAATCAAACTTCAGCACATCACAAACACGTATGGTAATTGTCACTAACATAATCATGGTATACCCGTTCTTGAACGTTTGAACAGGCGAACCGCTCATCCCACTTCCACCTCCACCTCTATCTCCATATACTTCATCTCAATCGAGTCACTTCAAACCTATGCAGTGAGACTCTTTGCCATTGCCAAGGCCCGAGGACCTGCGCAGTGCGAAGTTGTGAACCCGTGAGTCCACTTCCAAGTTCCCACGCGATGAATCAGAGAAGCGTTCCTCTTCTAGTCCTCTCTAACTCAGTTCTAACTTAAGCTTTAAATGTAGACTACATCGAGCCTTCTTGAGGCTCCGAAAATCTCACAGCTGTCTCATATATGATCTTATATCTGATGATAGATTATCGCATCGCATCCTCACTCTCTACTTCATAAAACCTGAAGTTTTCGCTATTCCAACAAAACATTATTCGTTCTGATGTACCCCAACGCCCCACGGCGTCGTTCACCATCTGCTGATAAACCACGAGCTACAGAAGAAAGAACAGATGTACAAACCAAGCTGTCACAGAAGCCTGGGCCAGAATATCTAAAAATCCGAGAAAGTACAGTGAAACCTGCTGAAGGAGTCGTATATATGGAGGAATGGCAACTGATAAACTTGGCAAATGAAGTTTTTGGGTTCAACGGTTGGAGTTCAAACGTTATCAGTCTCACCACTGATTACATGGAAAGGGATGAATCATCAGGTCTTTATGATGTTGGAGTAACTGCAATCGTCAGAGTTGCGTTGGTTCAATCTCATAGTGGCACTGATGGTAATAGTAAGGATGGGGGAGTTTATCATGATGGTGATGGGTATTATACTGTGTCTGAAAAACATGATAGAGGACTTGCTTTGACGGAGGTACGAACTAATTCTCTACAATTGCTTATGATCTCCTCACATGACATTACGCTGACGAGAATTTGAATATGTCAAATGACTAGTGTAAGAGAAGAGCTGTTTCGAATGCCCTTCGACGTGCATTAGGACGTTTTGGAAATTTGATGGGTAATTGTTTACATGATAAAACGTATACCGATGGAATTCTTGCCATGGAGAAACCTTTTGTAAGACCTACCATTTTCATATCAGGAATTCCGCTTTCTGACACAGCGGATATCTTCCTAGACGAGTTTCAATGAAAGTGAACTTTATCGAAGAAAAGATTTTGCAAGTTCTGTCACTCACCAAGGACCCTCGGATCTCACCATTCTTCGGAGTCCGAACTCCCCTGGTCCCGCCATGAAGAGGGCCGCTGCTCCTCTGACTCCACCACCTAACAGCAGGCCTGTCGTCCCACCATCCAGGGTACAGGATCGTATGATGGCTTCATCATCCGAAGGAGCGACTCGTGCCACTACAATGGCTTCGCAATACAAAGGAGCGCCTCATACCAAAATGGCTTCACCAGAAGAAGAAACCACTCGTAACGATGGACTATTTCGTGCCATACGTCGGGCTTCACCAGAGAGAGAAACCACTCATAACGATGGACTATTGGCCATACGTCGGGGTTCACCGCCCAGGGCACGAGAAGGGCCTGTGTTTTTCCAGTAACCAAGCCCAGAATTCCGAATAGGTTTATCGTGATGATGAAAAATACTCCAATTTCAATCGACAAGATGAAAAGATACCAACGTAGTATATATTCACAGTATGAAATTTGAATTCCGTGATTTTAAACCATTAGGGACGAATATCTGATCTTTGTATAGTATCAATATAGTATATTGTCTTGCTACTCAACCTAGGTGGGAGTTCAAAACAAAGTCTCTTCACATAGGCGGCCAGGTTATGAATCTTATGATGGATAAAAATAAGATTGAGAATGCAGTCAAGTTGCACTGACCCACTCCATAGTGTTTATGCTCAACAATGAGGTCTTTGGATTCGATGGTTGGAGTTCCAAAATTGTCGGCATTACTGTTAATTATTTGGAACCGAATACCAGTGGTGGTAGAGTGAAATCTTACAGCGTCGCAGTAACTGCCATTGTGAAAGTTACATTGAAATCTTATGATGGAAATGAAGGAATTTATCGTGAGGGTGCTGGTAATTTTGCACTGGACTATGTGGCACTGTCGAAGGGTTTAGCTTTAATAGAGGTACGTTTTGAAAACTTGTATACGTTGCTGTAGGATGCTGACGCAAATATAAACTGCCATTAGTGTAAAAACAAGGCTGTTGTGGAAGCGCGGAAAAGTGCATTGAGATCCTTTGGAAACTTGTTGGGAAATTGTTTACATGACGTAGCATCTTGTTCGGCGAGTCAGATAATCAATCAAAGGGATATAATAATATTGTCTATGTGTGTAGTAATGAATGAACAACCACCTACGATGTGGGTGAGGAGAACCGAGGCCATTACATTTTTCCGAGTGAATTTTGAGTAGGAGAAAAAGGGAGGAAAAGTATAAGGCTGTTGGTATCCGGGCGGCACGTCGATTGGATGAGCATGAAGGCTCACCCGTCAACGTGTCTGGTGGTTGTAAGGGGAGGTGGTGGGTTTTAGGGATTAGTTAGCAAGAAAATGGATTTCACAGATGTGAGAACGAGGACGTATGGTAGTAGATGAATTAAATTGAAGTGAGACGCGACTGAGCTGTTTGAGGCACGTGACTCTTCTACAAGAAAGCGCATCTGACTTCGTCAGATGCTTCACTCTTGTTCGGCGAGTCAGATAATCAATCAAAGGGATATAATAATATTGTCTATGTGTGTAGTAATGAATGAACAACCACCTACGATGTGGGTGAGGAGAACCGAGGCCATTACATTTTTCCGAGTGAATTTTGAGTAGGAGAAAAAGGGAGGAAAAGTATAAGGCTGTTGGTATCCGGGCGGCACGTCGATTGGATGAGCATGAAGGCTCACCCAGTTGGAGAGGGAGGAAGCTCCCAGCCGACATCGAATCATCGGCTGTCGGCTCGCCCAGAAGATGAGGTTCGGACCTCTGCGGATTGTGTTCGGGTTGTTTCTGGTAGTGGACCATTGCGTTTGAGGTGTTTGACGAACTTTGTGTGGTTCCAGTTTCTCCAATGGGTAGCTTTAGATTGCTAATGTGGAGGGGAACTATGTCTTCTGCCGATCTCCAGTATTTCAGGAAGGCGTCTGATGACCAGCGTCCAGTCGTTTTGACTACATCTGGGGGAACGCCAGACAAGAGGAGTTGTGTCGTGCCTCCGATTCTGAAGGAATGTCCGGTGCAATTTTTGTGGCCAGTCTTCTTCCATATCTCGTTGCACTTCTTGATGAACCTGTGCTTGGTGAGTGTTATAACCTGGTTTCCTCGCACAAATGAAAATAGGGGGGAGGATCTTGGCATATTGGCGGTTTTGTCTAGGAAATTTTTCATTGCTTGAATCGGGTCGGTCTCTGGTGAATGGATCTGTTTTGATAAAACTACGGTTTGTCCTTTTCTGTCGGTCTTGGTTTTGGGGATGAAAAGGTTCCATGACATCTTCGAAGGTTGTGTTGATGTTTCGATGTCGTTCTTTGAAGGTCGTTCGGTTGTTGATAGGTCTTGGCCTGATGTTGGTAATAGTTCACCGAGCCTGCATTGTGCCCAGAAAGCCGTGCAGGCGCAAGCTAATATGGCTATGTCTTCAGTGTTGTTCGTGTGTAGATGTTTCGCCAAGGATCTGAGTGCATCAAATGTGACGTGTCTCTTCCGTGTGTGGCTGGTATCTCTGGGTGCGAGGTTCTTGCATCCTTTCAAAACTTGTTTTAATCTGGAACCGCCATGCCAATGCCAGTCGTTGAAGGTATGCCAGGCCTTCATGGCGGAAATCCGGCTATTGACTGCTGTTGCGGAGAGGGTGCCTAAGGATTCGGTGGCAAAGGCACATAGTAAATACTCAGATGATGGTGTTCGTTTCTCTGGGGGGATGCCATGTGTGTCGCAGAATTGGTGAAATCTTTGAATTGAACGTCTATAACCATTAGTTGTTGAAGTCGCCCAGCTATGTTTCAGGGCTTTGATGATGTTCATGTCGGTCTCCGAGTTGAAATCGCTGGGGCCTACTAGGGAGGATGTTCGTAATGGGATGATCGGTCTCTTCTTCTGGGTATCTACGGATTGTAGAGACTGAGTGGATGGGATGAAGCGTGGTAGGAAAGGAGGCATTACTATTAACGATAGACTGGTATGTAGGTTAGTTTCGCTACGGTGCTACGTGTATGTCAAATACGTCGTGAGAAAAAGAATTATGTAATAAAGTCGTCATCGGTGAGATATGGATTGAGGAAAGGAGTCATAATAAAGGAATCTGTGCAGTGAACAAATGAGACTGGGACTAAACCTCTGGAAGGTTTGTCTGCTAAGTTTGATTTGGATTGGACATATACTGATGTTAGCCACAGGGAGTTGACCCGGAGAAGCGTTGTGATATGTTGGAGAATGAGATTTTGCTCGTGACTCCGGGATTTTCCGTTATTGATTGCATCGATAACACCTGTGTTGTCTGATTTCAACACAAAATGAGCGTTGTTGAATTTCTTGTGTGCTGCTAGACGGAGACCGCATTCGATCGCTACGATCTCGGCCCAACCGATTGTGTGTTCTCGGTGATCGTTCCACCCTCTCTTTAATTTCCAAGATTTCCATTCACTCCCGAAGATCACGCCGATTCCCCATGATGTGGACGCATCTACCCAAAATTCTATTGGAGATGGTGGGGGTGGTGGGAGGATCTTGGAAGGATGTGTGGTATCTTGTAAGTTGTCGATCCACCAGATAGCATCGTTCCTGACAGTCGCATTGGGGCTTCTCATAGCAAAGGGTGATGAGCTTCTGGATGAGTGCACGAATCTTGATAGTGCGGGTAGACGAGATCTCCCGTCAGGGAGTGCTAAGGAGCAGTGAACAAGGGTGCCGAGTAGTGTTTCGGCATCGCGTTTCGTGAATTTTTTAGAGGGATCTGCCCAGGGTGACAATCTATTTAAGTATTTCATTCGTTTGTCATTCGGAATGCTGATGGTTTTGGATTCCAGGTCCCATAGGAAGCCCAGGTAGCGGAAGACTGATGCGAATGGAACCGTTTTCGATGGCTTCCAAGGCCATCCTAGTGGTTCTGCGATTTTCTCAATGAGATCAAGATCATATGTGTACGATTTTGGTTCAGGTGAGCAGTTTTCGAGTTCTTCCATGAGGTATCTTAGAAATAAGAAATCATCTACCCAGTTTTCACAGGGGGATTTCGTGTGTTTCCGAATAATTTCGGACATTGCGTCTGCTAATCTTCCGAACACGCCTCCAGAACTGCTTGCCCCGAAGGGAGCGCAATGGTCGATATAGAATTTATTGTCCCACGAAACAACAAAGTACTTTTGTTGGGCTGGTGAAATTGGGCAGCATCGGAAAGCTGCGTCAACATCCATTGTCGCAGCTTGGGTTCCCGGTGGGGCCGTTTCTACCAGTTTGTAGATCTTGGTGAAGGTGCCCCAGTTGCAGGTAAATTCTTCTGGGTCTATGTCTGCGTTTACTGACTTGACTTCTTTGTCATTCCTCGGGAATGAGAAGTCTTGTATGACCCTGAATTCGTCTTGGCTGTTAGCTTTCGGGACGGTTCCGAGGGGGGAGGAGCGGAATTCCCCGATTTTTTGACGAAGTTGTGATTTTGAATATGGGCCGCTGTAGCGACTGGCGGTGAGTTCTTTTTCGATGTATTTTTCAATGACGTTGGGGTGGTCTGTGGCTGATTTGTGGTTTTTTGGGGTGTAGGTTGATTCGATTGGGGTTTTGACTCCCATGTCGAAACCGGATTCGATGCTGGATGGAACGTCGGGAAATTTATCTATTAGGTTGAATTGTTGTAGTATGTTTTTCCATTCTTTATGTACAAGGGGAGTGATCACTGGGAGGGTATCATACGAATTTGCAGGATTGCGCTCCGTGATCGGTTGATCGGCAAAGTGTGCATTGGTGGACTCCGTGGTCTGTGGCTGGTGGGTGTTGGCATCCCACGACTCCGTTGAATTTATAACAGTAGAATTTTCCTTCATTGTCAAACCTGGTGCCTTTCGGATTTGGTCCTGGTGGGAGTAGGATTGGGTTGCCGTTGACCATGAACGATGATGTGCAGATGATGGATTGGTGGTTCCGATCTCCGCAGAGAAAACACCGACCTGGTTGTTTCCAGGTATTGTTTGTGTTGCTCGAGGGTCCTTGGTTCTTTCGAAAATTGTTGGGATTTTGTCGTTGGTAAGGATTGTATCGTTGTTGTTGGCGTGAAGGTCCAACTTGATATGGATTGTAATTGTTGTAGGACTTGTTGAATTGGTTATTTTGGAATGTGGGGTTGTTGTTCATTGGTCTCGGAATTTGAGCATGGAGTTGATTGTTGGCTTTTTCTAGACGTGCGTATATACACTGTGACTCAGCTGTTTTCCAGATTCTTTCCTGGAGGGCAGCTGGGTCTAAGGCATGTTGACGGCTTTGCTTTCTGACAGCAATGTCGTATGTTATCCAAATGTCCCAATTTTGGGATTTGTCGTTAGTTCTGAGTATGCGATCGAAGTGGGCAATCCACATTGTGTATAATTTGTGGGAGTTCATGGATTTGATCATGTATAACAAACGGCTCCATGCTTGATGCCACTCTTCAAAACTCAGTTTCTCCTCTTCCGCCTCGTTGAGAGGTTTGTCCGTCAATGTGAGATTCCCATTGTTGTCCATGCGAACGTCTTGGCTGGTGATGTGGTTGGTAGCTCTGGAAAGACATCTTCTGTCTGTGAGATATGTCAGGGGAATGTGTGTTTCCCAGCCCCGTCCTTTCCTGAATCTGGCCCAGATGCTATCAGGGATCTCCACTGGTGCATCGTTACATTGTTGTCCAGGTGTAAATTCAATGTAGCCTTTTTGTTCGTGTTGGGTGACGATATGTTCATCATTGTCGTTGACATCATGGGGAGGTATATCTATTTTGGTTTGTGAACGGTTCATGAGTCATTTGGTTTTGAAATTGGTGTGTATTGGGAATAAAGGGGACAACCGTGGTTGGGTTTGTTGACCTTTGTAAAGGGGTGGAGGACCTCGTAGGTCGTGTATATGTGTGCATTCGAAAATAGTATTTTCGTATCCCTTGCTCTGGGATATAATCTGCTCGTACGCAGTACAATATATGTATGTGTGATATTATTGTGGCCCGTGGGCTGAATACATGAGGTACTGCAGACAAAATATCGCCCGTGGGCTAATGGTCCGTAGACATTTGGATTACCCCCGTACGGGCTCCGGTGTAATATGGGATGAACGAGAAAGGAGAATCTGACTCACGGTTCGCATCCATGGAGTTTGGAATGTCAGAGGGTTGGGTTGGACCGCCTAATGAGGTACCTGCATTCGGTGATGGTTTGTGTTGGGATCTGTTGCTGGGGTTGCCCGGTGTTGTAAATGGGTCTCTTGGGTTGTTCTCCGAGGCTGGTGTTGTTGTGTTGGGAACGTTGGGGGGTTGTTGATATTGATTTTGAACTTCCTGGTTCGCCGTGGATTCTCCAGTCGTCGTCTGATTCTGGGGCCGGGTAGGTATGTTGGCCCTTCTCGTCGGACGAGGTGTATTTGTTGTTTCCGGGGGTAGTTCGGTCGACGAGTTAGAATGGGTCGAAGTGGGGCTGTTGGGGATTCCTCCCCATTCGGATCCTTCGGATGAGTCGGAATGGTCGGTGGTTGGGGCTGCAGGCCCTCGTGTAATGCGGGGTGTCCGGTTTCTCGGATTAGGTTCTGTGATGTTCGCTCTCGATCCTCTTGGTCTGATGGCTGCGGGCCTGCCGGGTCTCCTGGGTCTTGGGAAGAGTCCGGTATATATTGGGTTTTCTTTGAGTTGTGGAATTTCGTTGAAATAGTTCTTGATGTTCCTTCTTAGGGTGACTACTGTGAGTCTTGGATTGTTCTCTTCTTCTGGGAGTTCGATATAATTTGCTAAGTCGAGTAGTTGTCTCTTGTTAAGCGAAGATAGTGGTCTTGTAAACCTTCGCATGTGAGTTTCTTGACTTTCTGTCTGTCTTGTTCCTACGTTGGTTGAAGTGGTGTCGTTGTCTTCCATGGTGAATTGGTGATGCGCGTTGTTAGGGATTAGTTAGCAAGAAAATGGATTTCACAGATGTGAGAACGAGGACGTATGGTAGTAGATGAATTAAATTGAAGTGAGACGCGACTGAGCTGTTTGAGGCACGTGACTCTTCTACAAGAAAGCGCATCTGACTTCGTCAGATGCTTCACTATCACAAGGGAATTCACGACACAATTCAGGGCATACCTCATGTGAGACTTAACATTTTCCGCCCGTAGGACTAACTTTCTGATGCACATTTCTACTATCTAGACTTATTTCGCTGAAAGTGAGCTCCATAGACGAAAAGGGCTTAACGACCAAAAAGTGTGGACAGTATCCGACGGGGCTGACTCGGCCACAGGTACCAATAGTCTGCAACCTGAAGGAGAAACAGAATGAATATGTAGGGTGTACCAACATGGATACTAGTAGACACTAGTCATTCAAAACACTGAAGAAATTGTATAGTACAAGGTAGTAGTATAAATTCAATTTTTTTAGGTACTTATTTCCGGGCGTGAGTTTGAACAAGGGTTCTTGACGTGCGGCCAGGGTTGTGATTATGTATAAGAGTAAAAACGGGGCTGAGGGAGTCAAGAGATACCGTCACACGATCTACACTCTCGACAAGTATTTCTATCCACTGATGTTAGAGGCAGGAACATATCTGGAGGAGCCATCAAAAGAATCATCCAGATGCCGACTCCTTCTTTGACTCAAAAAAGTTGTAATTAGTCTATATGGTGTGTATTTTTGGCGTGTGACCCGAAACGTGACTATGTATTTCGCACACGTGACCAGCGCGTCTGTGAGCGATTGGGCAATGATGGTTAGCCATTCTTGGATAATAACAGCCATTGACTCGGACTGGTGAATGGCAGGCGCATTCAGCGGCCACCTTGTCCAGTCGCACGAGCAACAATCGACCATCTGTACTTCAGGAGCAATGTCCTTCAATACCACCATGCACGGCAGCACACCTTCCTTCTTTGCTTCTCAAACACCTGGAATTCCAATGTCAATGCCATTTACTCCAAATCCATTCGCCAATACCAATGGTTCATTATCGGAAGAAACAGCGCAGAGAATTGCTCAATTACAAGCAAAACTTACACAAAAACTTGGTCCCGAATATGTGTCGCAAAGACCAGGACCTGCTGGAAAGTTGACTTATGCAGAGGGTTGGAAGATTATTAATCTGGCGAATGAAGTGTTTGGGTTTAATGGTTGGAGTTCGAATGTTGTCAGTCTTACTACCGATTTTATCGAGAAGAACGATTCTTCTGGGAGGTATAATGTTGGTGTAACGGCTATTATAAGAGTTACGCTGAGGGATGGAGTATATCACGAGGATATTGGGTACGGTATGTTGGAGAACAGTAAAAGCCAAGGTCAGGCTTTGGATAAGGTATGGTTGTTGATTCTCTTCTGGGTCAAGCGGAGTGCTGATATTACTGTAGTGTAAAAAAGAGGCGGTCACGGATGGCCTTAAACGTGCGTTGAGGAACTTTGGAAACCTCATGGGCAATTGTCTATACGATAAAGCATATGCACAAGAAATCGTGAAGATGAAGGTTCCTCCGGTATGATAAACCTTCGTGCCTTCTCTGGGTATTTTTTCAACCTTTGTGTTTCATAGGCCAAGTTTGATAAAAGCGAACTTCATCGAAGAAAGGAATTCGCAGAACCTGAAGAGACAAAACCTACAATTCCTCCCCAACCTGCAAACAATAACAACTCTCGACCACCTGTACCGCCTTTCAATGCTTCTAATACTTCATCTACTTCATCAACTACTGCTCGTCAACCACAATCAAATGCAAATGCTTCAACATCACGCGCACCACAAAATTCTGCTACGAATATGCGTTCATCAATCAACTCTAATCCCAATACTTCTATGAACAATTCAGACATATTAATATCCAAACCTTCTGGTTCTACTACTTCGGTTCCCAACCAAAATGCTCGTTCAAATCAACCCCAACCCCAACCCCAACCCCAACCTCCACAAAGTCGTCATGTTTCATTCGCTCAATCATCATCTTCATCCATTTCTATCTCAGCACATACAATTCGTACAGAGACACCCGTTGCTCAGACAAAATGTACTACATTGAAAGCAGAACAAGAAGATAGTTTTGATTTTGGTGATGACGACGCATTTTTCGCAGCTTTGGATATGGGAGAAGCAGATCTTGGAAGACCACTTGAAACGGAAACTGATACAGACCTTGGACAACCTATAGAATTTGATGAAACTTTGGACACAACTCGGAGTGGTGACAGGAGTAGTGTGATCAACGATTCACTATCAATGGCAAATATTTCTGTTGAGGAGAAAGATAAATCGAAAGATCAAGCTGCTATTAATAAGGCTGCTAGGTTACAAAGATTACAACAACAGATTAGGAGTGCGAGTTTGACTATGGATGATGAAGATAGCATTAATGGAGAGGATCAACAATCGATTTTGCCGGATGAATTGACGATGAATAAGGGCCCATTGGGATCGAATTCGAATAATTCTCGACTGTTTCAAATGACAACTATTGCTCAACATCAAGTAACATCCGCTTCGGGTGTGGGCGTGCTAAGGAATCAAAACCAAAACCAAAATCAGAGACAACGACCCATAAAACTTTCGCCCGTTCAAGATAGAGATCAGAACCGGAATCCGAATACTACTCCTTCGAATTCCAATGATAAACCAAACGGCGGTATTAGTAATGGGAATGGGAATGGGAAGAGACCACTTACACCTTCTATGGGTGGATTTCATTTTCCTCCTGGGATGGTATGAATATTTTCTTTTCTTTTCTTTTCTTTTCACATTACATCTGTTACGGTTGACGAAGTTGAAACATACTTACAATTTTTCGGTTAATAGAATCCTTTACAAACGCAAAATCTTAACGCTAATGGTACTTTGAATCGGTCAAATGGAATCAAAAGAACTGCGGATGCGATGACTTGTTCTGACGGTATTACTGCTCCTGGTTCTGGTCTTGGTCTTGGTCTTGGTTCTGGTACTGGTACTGGTAACGGTACTGGTAGTGGTAATGGGTATAGAGGTTCGAGACCTGGAATGGGATTACAGCAAGGTGCTCAACCTATTATTAGAAGAGAACCGTTTGCGCGGTTGGAAGTTGGTGAAGGTGGGGATGTGAAGAGAATTAGACGATGATAAATAGTGATGATGATCACTTGGAGAAGAGAGGGAGTTTTTGTTCTTGTTTTTATTATTATTAGTTATATTTATTGTTGCTCATTGCATTGTTTGTTTCATTATGTAAATGTTTTTATCATCATTACATGAGCTTCAAGTTTGTATTTCTATTCTCTTACATTGCATTTGAAACGGGTTGAAATTAAATTGTATTATGTCTTGAAGGGACAAATATGTTCTTTTTTGGTATACCGTATTCAAAGGATGATCCTGGGTCTAAGACAGGTTCTAAGATGAAAACCGACGGAGATCGCGTGGAGGGTGAAGAGCAGATACGCGAATAGTAGTGAATTAGGTGCGAATCGACTGCATCCGTCAGTCGGACTTCGAGACCTGACAGGTTAGATTAGAAATTTAAAATTTCACTAGTTTTGAGGTAAAATAAATAGCGTGGTGAGTTCGAGAGAGAGTGAGACGTCGAGACTGAACAGACAACAAAGACTGAAATTCGTTGCCTAAACCCAGTAAGATACCGAGAGACCGTTATGTAAATTAGAAAGCAGAAATGAAAGGAAAATTAAAAGAAAGTAATTCAAACATGTTCTTGGGTAGTAATGGAACCGAATATGAAGTAAAAGAAGAAAGAAAATATAGCGTTGAAAGGGAACGAGCAGTTGAATACTCAAAGGGGTTCCGTGGTGTTGAACCACGACATTCACGAAGTCTTGGCGTGATACGTTGTATTCGTATTGAGTTTTGAATGCCGAATACTTATGGAATTACAGGAAGATTTCAGTAACCTGTTGACAGGATAATATTGTAGATCAAAAGCCTTACTGGTGGAGGATAATCACAACCTGGGAGTAAACGAGTTAACTGGAATGTTTACGACAAGTTTGGAACTTTTGGATACGAAGTCGTGGGCGGCCCGGGGTCTGGGGTTCGGGTGGACCGTGGGGGGGAATAGTGGTAAGAAAAGGTTTTAAAAAAAGTTCATTAATATTGTCAATCAATCATTCCTTGTTGTACGGAATAAACACATCCCAATGAGTATAATACCGTTTTCCATCGGATATACTCAGATAATCTGGTAGATAGATATAACATGAGTTCCCTGAACCCAGAAATTTCCCAACTCGACAGTGTGTCCGACTCTTATCTTCCCACATTTGTTTAAGAATTGAGAAAAAATGTACTACCTCCTCTGAGTCAGGGTATCCACCAAGACACCATGATTTATCACACCTTATTGAACCATACCAAGTCTGTTGTTCCAAGGTCATATCCTGCAATGACATGTCAGCCTTCCAAACAACAACCAGGATGATTGGTTTTGTACACACGTTGTATAACATTATGTTATCACCCTCATTACTGCGTCTACGATGGGTACCGTTGTGAAACAGAGCCTCTCTGAAAACATCAATTGCTTCCATTTTAATATCCTTGGCATCCATAAATACATGGAAAAGCTCAGGATCTCGGTTGCGAAACTCCTGCACCTTTGTGAGTAAGGCAAAGAAAAATAAGTACATCAGTTTCTGCTGAACTATAAATCTACCTGAACACTCACAAAATCATAGACCATTTTCATGAAATCCATTTTCTGTCTAATTCCAACGCTCCACACAGGTACAACCGAGAAATCAAAGTTATGGATAAAATTCCTTAGAGAAAAAAAGAGTGGGTGATCTTTATCAGCAGCACGATTGTCATGCGTGTAGTCAAAACAATGGCACAGCATATCAAGTTTTGCCTTAAAGCACACGTCAGGCTCTTCAAATACAGTTGTTAGTTTGATGTTATCCACTTTGAATTGTCCATCTGGATCTAATGAACGCGTGAGTAAGAGAAACAATTTAAACTTCATGGTGACTTAAAATGTGATCAGTAACTCACTGTCCATGACGTCATCCAAGATCCGATGCAAACACAATTCATATTCTTTGCCTGCGCTGTCGCGTCCAATGGAAAATGGGCCAGAGCGAGATTCATCCTCTAGATAGTCAACAAAAGACTTATGTTCAACATCAGGTAAGTCGTTGGACTCGGGCTCAAACGAGTAGTGTAACACGGAATTCAACTTGTGAAGAGAACTGCGCATGTGATGCATCGGAAGTTGGATGAAGTTGCTCAGCTGGCGATGATCTAGTCTAGAGAACGAGTGTTCATCCGATATTATAGACAGCATTCGTTTTGTGGTGGGCAACATATCGTCCGGAATGGTGGACATAACAAAGTTATAGAGAGCATCCAGATCTGCAAAGGGGTTCCGCTTTCTTTCCGAGTCCTTTTGGTTCCTCCTCGCGTTTTCAATACCGTCAATGACTCCGTTCAAGAGTGTCACGGGGTCCCGATAGTCCACATCATCAATGAACTTCATCACTGTGGAAGCAAAAGCAAAAAGACCACCGGCATAACTGGCAATCGTCAGGAACTGAGTCTCTGTTGGCCATTGATGCGGGTTGGGAATAGAACGAGAATTCCTACAACGAATGTCTGCGAATCCAGATCGTAGGTACCAGTCAACATCAGCGCATGATTCATCCGAGTCGATCTCCATCTCATCCATGTCGTAAGTTGGTAATATCTGTGGCATCGCAAATACGTCTTCTATGTGTGATTCTGGGCGACTGCTGACAAGCCAAAGGATTGGAGCAGTTGGATGGTCAGATACATATGTGGCAATGAGTTCAATGATTTCGCATTGCGCTTCCTCCCCCTTGCACTCGTCAAGTCCATCCAAGATGATGACAATTGGCTGTGTACCGGTGTGCAACTTCATATGAATAAAGGGTTGGGTGATAAAGTAGAAGAACTGGGTTTTCATTGATCGTTCAGGAAGTTTGGGATCTTCATTGAGCTTTGACAACAAATGTTGTCGGTATGGCGGGTAACGTGCATACAGTTGATAAGCGATGGTTGTGAAGAGTCGGTTAGGGTCACTACGGCCAGTTGAGCTAGACCTCCAGAAAAAAAATGCTGCTCCTGGCTTCACAGCTGGAGGAGAGAATATGGATTCTGCAATTGATTGTAGAACAGCAGATTTACCAACACCTGCCGGTCCTTTCACCCAAAAGAACGGTTTCTGTCCACATCCACAATTGAGAATCCATTCACGTAAATGCTGCTCCTGGCTTCACAGCTGGAGGAGAGAATATGGATTCTGCAATTGATTGTAGAACAGCAGATTTACCAACACCTGCCGGTCCTTTCACCCAAAAGAACGGTTTCTGTCCACATCCACAATTGAGAATCCATTCACGTAATCGTCCCCGAAGACGAACTCGGGTGTTGGGGTGGCATTTAGGAGGCGGGTTACGTTCTGAGGAATCCACGTCAGCACCGAGCACGGTATATTTGAGCAGCATCTTCAAAGCTTAGGAATGTTGGGTGTCAGAACTTATGTAGTAACCGCAGTTCCGAGATTACTCACTCCTGTTATTGACATCTGGCGTGTGTTGGCAATTATTTGATACCATTGTTGGGTTATTTATTACAAAGTCGTGAGATTGAGCAATGAATGTATTTGAAGGTGTGAGACTGGAATTAGTCGCGTGAGATATTTGACCAGGTTCAGTGGTAGCAAGTGGGAGGCAGTCTCTTGCGTTTTGTTGGTTTCCTAGTACTGGAACTAATTATTAAAATCCTGAGCTTAATACGAAAAATCAAATTGACTTACTCGTCGAAGTAATTTCGGGCACCTCGGACTCGGGCTGCACCTCGGAAGGAGCTGTTGCCAGTTGAGTGTTGTGGTAATCGTACCGCTGACTCGTTGTGGCTTCATTGGAAGCCGCAGGTATTTCTTCCATCTCGTAACTTCGTTGGATGGTTGGTAGCGAAAACATTGTGAGCAGATGCGGCTGTGGACGGCTGGTGATAATCCAGAGAAAGGGTGTGCTAGGGTAGCGCTGCACGAAGAACGAGACAAGTGCAATGATTGCGCATTGATCCCGTTCATTTTGACATTCATCTAGTCCATCAATGAGTATGATAATGGGAAATGTGGTGTCTATCAGTCCTGTGAGAAATGGTTGGACTATGACGCGATTGAAGTGGGTTCGAATTGGCTGTTCATAGAACCTGGGATCTTTGTTCAATTCGGAAGTGAAATACGCGTGATACGAAGGGAAGTAGGTGCCCAGTTGATCAGCGATCATGATAAAAAGTCGTCGAGAGTCACTGTACTCTTCAGTTTCCCTTGAAAAGAAGAATAACGCTCCTCGGAACCATCCAGAGTGACTGATTGAGTTCGAGATATCCCGCATGATATCAGATTTCCCAACACAAGCTGGACTTTTCAGCCAAAGAAATGGCCTCCTGGAACGTGTATATGCATTGTTGATCCAGTTTAAAGTCCACTGTAGCAGCGGTTGATTATGTTCGGACAAGTTAGAGTTCGTGCCTAGGGTCATGTAGTTGAGAGGGGTAATGCACTAGCATTAGTGTAGACAACCGATACTTACTTGAAGGGTAACTGGCGTATGAAAGAGAGGAACCATTGCTTGTTTGATGTAAAGCATTGTTTTCATTCCCTAGCTGAGTTTCACCACTAAACATGTGCGAGCTTTGAGGCATGTCATGTCTATGGGCGAGACTCTGGTCGTAGTATGGTAGAGCCATCTAATAACCCCGTTAGCAGAATGGTTAGAGCTGAGAAGTAGAAGACCGGCCTGTGTAGGGATCATGATGCTGTGCGGAATCTATAAATGTTTTACGTGGATACAGGGGAATTTCCCCGCCTAATCTTGACAGTGCAGTCATGTGCAAGACATGAATAGAATTAACTGCTGACGGTGCATTTACCATCGACTTGTCGATTGTTCTACAGCATTCCCTACTCATTTTCAATATCAACATCTTCAAGGCATTTGTCTGGGTCCCGATTTTTCATGATTTTTCATATATCTGTGTCCTGGAGAAGCAGACATAATAAAAGTCAGTAGTATGTAGTATAAATCGAGGAATCACCTCGTTCTTTACATCTTTTTGAACCGCAACACCACTCTCCACATTCGTACAAATCAGCCCTCCTATGATTCATGAAATTTGCATCGAGTACCAAATGTGAATACAACTGGCATTGGTCCTTTCGAGCCACTCAGACTTGAAACTTCCACAAACAATTAGAACCCTCTAACTGTAAATCATTAGTCAAAGGTTTTACTCTTGGGATTTTAGCATAAGCTTCATGTTTTGAGGACATTATCAACAATCTCGTTGGTTTAATCCCAATTTCACCTCTGGCTTCAAAAGGGATATGGTCTGTTACACCATTAGAGAAGTATACGCGTTAGAATTTGTACTTCGAGACCACGAACACTTTTCTTGTAGGCTCAATTCTTTAAATGTTATACATCACTCTTTCAATCAACGTCGTGGTTCTGGAGGAGTCCCAGAATTGGTCAAAGGATCTGACCAGCTTCTTTGATATAAGAATTGGTGGGTGGGCATGGAGAGTACAAAGCTCCTTGTTTGGTTATGCGGGTTAGTATGAATTCTGATATGATACAGATATATTGAACGGACAATTCAGTCTTGGTTTACAGTCCAAACAGGTCCAGAGAACGCTAAGTGTGAGTATCAACAAGTATTTCTTGAACGATAAATGTGTTTCATGGAGGAGTGTCAGGTTTTTAATTAGATATATGATGACTACTTCAACGACTTACAACCACATGAATATTCTCATGCTCATGTACATATACCCCATATCCGCCTTAAATCTTGTTAGTCGCCAATCAAGGGATCTACTTAGGTTGTCGTTGTAGTTGGGGCGACGCAGTATGAGTGCAGAACTTTAGGCCGTGTCCGAGTCTTGACCAGTATGCGTTCTTCCACAGCGAAATGTCGCGTAGAGAATCACGTCATTAAGCACAATCATGTGAATTACAATTACGTATGGACACGTCCCATTAAGGAATGTATTAACCACAATCCAGTTGCTTTACGCGCTTTACAGTTCACACTACTCACTACCCGGTTCTCCAACCAACATCCAGAGGGGATACGATACACGAGCTCTGTAATAACAACAACGAACAACTCAAATTCGAACGTGAATACCAAGAAAGCGCAATTTTCAAGAACCGGAAGCATATTATTGTCACCAAAGAAACGTAGACGTTTGTCTTTGGAAGACAACCATACCCATACCTACGATAACTTCAACGTTGACAAGAACGAGAACGTAAAACTGGATATCCCTTATCAACATTCATCGAAGGAATTATGGGAATGGACGTTGAATTCTGCTTCCATTGCTAAATGTTTTGTCAGATGCTTTGGTCATGTCTGAAGCTCGAGATAGTTGGTTCAATTCTCCTCCCTCCCCATGTTTGAATGTTTGAATTTATTTCTTTAGATTTTGATTTCTATTTTCTGGGAAGCGTACCGTGTCGTAGGGTAGAGGTATGTGCACCTGTTGGTATTCAAGTGTTTGAGAGGAAAATTATCTATACTGGTATGTCCCTTCTTATCTTGTCATTAGTAGTAAGTCTTATAAAATAATATCACTAAACATGATTCTGTAGTGGACGATGGAACATCTGTAATTGAATGTGTATATACACCATGTCAAAAACAGCCACGAAAAACTATGACTATGATTAAGACTTTGGCACCTCAGAAAACTCCGAACCCTTTACCCCTTTTAAGACCCATCACCCGAATTGGAGGAGTTATTAAAGTTGTAGGGAGGGTTGTTAGGAAGTTGGAAATGGGAGCGGTTTTGGTTGATCAACCATGTACGTGATTAACGGGACATTGTGCTTTATTTGTTTTACTCATTTGAGGCAGCTGCTTCAAATCTCGGCGAACAGCTGAAATATTGGAAGACTAAACCTACATGAGACGTGTTATTCAAGACCCGGACCTTTTGTTATTCCTTCTCTTGTACATCATCAAGAATCACATAGTGAAAATGAAAGGAGATCCAGAAAAGGTGGTGCTTGTCCAAGTGAACAGGCGTATGAACTGTCTGCGCTTATTCCACCAAGTCCTATCAAACCCAATCCTATCTTCCAGGTAAATCCTCTACCACACCTTTAATTTAAAATACTGATTATTTCTTTCCTTCTTTGTTAACTACAGTCACCTCATAAACTACGACACCCTTCGCGACTACGTTCCCATAATCTAACGACTACTGCATTTCGATTATATGTCAAACACTTCATTGATAATGCTTTTTTGGATACCGAGTAGGACATGAGCTTTCTCCCAAGTAATCAATTGGGTCGAAATATGTCTCCGACGCCTTCGAAAGCATCAACATCAAAATTAAAACCGACATCAATGTCAAGTCAATACGGATACGGATTCGAACGCGATAACAATATGACTCCTCGACCGAAAGATAAACATTATATTCCTAAACCTACCACGAAATCTACGAAGACGAAGAATGGTCAAAAGACGTATCAAGGATTCACATTGTCGTATCTCAGTATACTTGGATTATCTCTTATGGCGAAACGAGTGGTTAAACAAAAAGCTCGAGAAATGATTAAACAACAAAAAGAGCAAGGAACTGTCGATCCGAATTCAAGTTCGAGATCTACGAAGGCCTTGTCCTCTTTCTCGTTGGCATCTTCATCGAGATCGAAATCCCAATTATCGTCTTCCTTATTCAAAATGAGCAAAGCATCACTTGCCTCGAAGAAAAAACGATTATTCCAATATGCAATTTGTGAAATACTGAGAGATGGAAGTATTAGTTTGTGGGAAGGACGTAAAAGAAAGTGTCTTTTATGAGAGATTTTGGCATATATAAAAAGAGATGATAGGTGGACGTATATTGGAGAATGGAATGTTGGGGATGCTTTGGAGTGGATGGAAAGAGAGAAGGTGACGTGGAAAGCTGTTGGTGACAGGTGGCTTTTGACGGAGTAAAGGATGAAAAATTAAGTAAAGGTGGAAGGTGTGGCACTGTGTCGCGAGGATCAGTTTGGGAATTTTGATTTCTTGGTCTGTTATTTTTTGTTGCATTTGCATTTCTTTGATATCAACATGTTTTACGCATTAATCTTATACATGTATGTATAGTATTTATCGTATTCCCTTGCCCGTGCCCAAAGTAGTTACTGGCATAGTCCGTCAAATGAGTACATCCATTGTTCGCTGTTCAGGTTGCCTATTTTTCGTGATTCCTTCAGCTTACGAAACCACTCTTACCCCTCCTCACTTAAACCCTGAATGCACATAGCTCTCCGACTCCCGACCTCCTAGAAGCTTATTGGCGGTACGAACTGGTATCCCTAGTATTAATACTCATTGAAGAATCTGTTTGTCTATCATCCGATCCGCCACTCCCAGCTCCATATATCACTATGTGCTCAATTCTCCTTTGGAAATGCCAAAGTGGCGGGCTAAGCGATAGCCGAGATTTTCAGAAGGAGGTTGATAATTGCCATCACCCATCCCGGTTCCGGACATATATGATTGTCGATCAGCCCTTCAAGCCCAAATTAGATGTAGTTGAGACGATGTGGTTGAGCAAGGAGTAGGGTCAGGCCATTTCCTGAAGAAATACCCTGATGGCTTCTTTGAGGGAGCAATAATAGAAGCTTGTGGATATGTTGAGGTGGGTTGTGCATGTACTGCATTGTATGTACCGATAAGTATGTTCGAACTTCGCACTTTATCTTGTTTGCCGGTGCTGCTCACTGCTTCGATGATAGTGAATATACTGTATTGGAGTGAATTTTTATGCTCCGCTCGCGTAGGAAATGGGTGTTTGGAAGGGTTAACCGAGATTGATAAAGATAAGGATAAGGATAAGCCATTAGGTAGCTAGTGTACGATATAAAATTCCTGGGAAATATAGTGGATAATCATTGACAAGACGTCAGTGCTGAAGTCTTTCCGTAGGCAACGTCAATGATAGTTAAATGGAAAAGTGACATCATGATAGAAATAGCCTAATCGAAGTCGAGAGTACAAAGTACTAATAAGATAAAGAGAATAAATATAGCAAGTATGCAGTTGAGTTGAAGTATACCAATCGGGGTTGGGTGAGGATCGTAACCCAAAGAGACTAGTACGGGGCAATTTGTTGAGGGTAGCTTTTCTGCTATGGCCGCCGAGCCGAGAGAATGTTTAAATATGGGTGTGTGACATGAATATCTGTATGGGCATTCGTTCCGAGTTTCCATTATATTTGTATTGCTAGAACTACTTACCATCCCATGCCCAGGTTCAATAATAAAATTACGTTGTATATATGCTCAAATTATATTTACCTTGCTCCTGCCTTGCTCCTTGTGCTATTAATAGATTGATATTACTCTTTTGATCCTTCGGGAGAATCATACGTTTTTCTCATTGTTTCAACTACACAGCAGAATCCAGTATGTTCTCCGTTGTCTTATCCTATATAGTGTTTATTAATGAAACTTATTAGATTACGGAACATGTACCATGTGTCCGGTGGTTTCTCACCGATAGAAGCAAGTTTTCGCTGTTTTCAACGAATTAGCCGAAAGTAACATAACTCATGAACAGTCAGTGAGTATGGAGCTGAAGGGCACTCATATAGCTATAGTAACCTATATCTATCCACTGTCAAGTGCTCCCAACATCATCTAAACATTCACGAAAATGTCATCCTCTGCCACTTATGCATATACTCAGCTAAATCCTGAGCACGACCGCGATTCAATTACGACGGACGACGAACATGAGCATGAACTAAAACGACAACAATGTTTAAGGTGGTATAGGGTATCGAGAGGGTTCAGAGAGTTTCGAGAGAGGAATACTGGATTGCTGTTGATCGTCGCATCCCAGATATTCTTTACATTTATGAATCTTTCAGCAAAAACGTTGAATGGCATAGATACTCCTATATCTCCCTTACAAGTATGCTCTCTTGCTTGGCGTCTATGGGTTGACGTTAATACTAATGTATTTGTATTGCATTCACCATAGCTCGTCCTGGTCCGAATGGTATGCCAATCTTTGATCTCATATATTTCAATTTCACAGGTGGTGGCAGGGAATCACCTATATCTGTTCAATTACTTACATGTAAGTTCCGTTTACGATTATTCGTCTTCAAAGATAGTTAATATAATGAACTTTTTTATCACACAACAAATATAGGTTAGCCACTGGTGTACCTGATCCATTCATTGGTCCTAAAGGCGTTCGTCTACTACTTGTATTTCGTGGCTCCGCCGGGTACGTTTAAACTTTCTCGTTAAAGGTGGTGTATGCAGCACTAACAATATGACTAACAGGTTCTTCGGCATGCTCGGAATCTACTTTTCACTTCAATATCTCTCACTTTCAGACGCCACTGTCCTCACTTTTCTTTCTCCTTTATGTTCCGCACTTTCTGGAGCCCTGTTTTTAGGAGAAAAGTTGAGCTATAGACAAGCTGTTGCTGGGAGTAAGTCTCTATCTCTTTCATCTGCATCATTCAAATACATGCTGACTGCGAATTTCATTAATAGTTTTTAGTCTTTTTGGCGTTATGCTTATTGCTCGTCCACCTCTCTTATTCGGTCGTGGAGGTGATCCCGTTGTTATCCCACATTTGGGTGAAGGACTTCGACTTCTTCAAGAGGTTAATGCCGAAAAACGGATGCTTGCTGTCTTGTACGTCCACTATAACATTATTACTCTTTCAACTAAATTAACAATTCTCTTTCAAAGTGTCGCACTTATTGGAGTGCTGGGTGCTACTGGTGCATGTAAGTCTTTCCGATGATCGATCCATCAACTTCCTCCCACCAGAAATTGACGATTCTTGCTGTATACACAGACACTGCACTAAGAGCAATTGGTAAACGTGCACATCCTCTTCATGCACTCGTTATGTTCTCTTCACAATCCGTCGTTGTCGCAACTATCGGGTATGTAACACCACTCCGCACGCACAATTGAAAAGTCCTAGAACACTGTTCAACTACAATATTTTATAGAATGGTAATCACCAAGCAATCATTCGTTATACCCACTCAAGTCACTTGGATAGCTGTGTTATTTATGTTTGGTATATTCGGTTTTGCAGCTCAGGTATTGTACTGTACATTCAAGGTGTCATCCCAACTCCTTCCTTTATATTCAAACACACGTACTACGTTTATTCGAGGAGTCGGTATGATTCTAGAAAAAAAAACACAACTAAACTCTTTTTTTTTTTTTTTTTGCAAAAAAAACTTACAGGTTTTACTCACGATGGGTCTTGCACGAGAAGCTGTTGGTAGAGGTTCAATGGCTATTTACACTCAAGTAAGTATAAGCTGCTCCTTCTACATTGCCCATACTTCGACACAAGCAATAAAACGAACCTGATAAACTTATTTTTATTAGATCGTATTCGCAACAATTTTTGAACGGATATTCTTCCATACAAGCCCCACTCTATCATCAATGTTTGGCACTTCCCTGATTATTTTTTCTGCATTATTTGTTGCAGTACGTACCTTGTCTCCCTCCCTTTTCCCTGATATACATGTTAATTGATCACTCTCTCAAGCTTATGAAAGGAGATTCTGGCAAGGGAGCAGAATTGAAGGATCATCAGGATCAGGATTCCTCTTTCTCGGCTACTGCACCATCGAGAGTAGATATTGAAGAAGGGATGGGGAGAGGGTTACTAAGTGAGAGTAAGCACCGTAAATATGGGGTTTCCGTTTAGACTCTGGTCTAACCGGTTGATATTTCTTTGTTAATGGGAATTTTCCCTCGGTGTACTTTTTTTCCATTTATGTACCACCATGCACACATATTCGTACTAATATTAAGAAAATTATACTTGTATAAATGAGGAAGTTTGATTAGTGAATTCAATGCTTTCGCTCTGTGCTTTTCTTCTCCTTGGACTTGTCAAGCTCCCATCCAAGATGATGACAGTGTGACAGTGCGACTTCATATGAACAATGGTTGGGTGATAAAGTAGAAGATTTCATTGATCGTTTAGGAAGCTTTCATGAGCTTCGACAACAGATATTGTCGGTGTGGCAGGTAACGCACATGTAGCTGGTAAGCGATGGTGATGAATACATTGTTTGGACCACATAAGTTCTATATACTCACCCGCTCGGGTGCATTAAAAAACCCAGTTGGAAAAAGCTACCGGCGGGCACAAATGATTGTAAACTACAAGTGACTACTAGTATACGATGCCCTCCTACTTATAAATCTGGAAGATGCCATCAGTCACCGATAAGATACAATGAACTGTGCCTCGGAAGGAGCTATTACTGGCTGACTGTTTGATATTAAATATCCAGAATTTCCTACTGATGTTGAACCATAGCATTGGAGGAAAAATAATTGACAGTGGTTGTGAGTATGTATAAGCCAATGTAAGATGGACCAGACTCACTATATTGTGTGCTCACACTCGCGACTGAACCCAAGTGACCAAAGTAATAATCGTACCGCCGAGTCGTCGTGGCTTCATCGGAACCCGTGGGTATTTCTTCTGTCTTGTAACTTGGTTGGATGATTGGTAGCGAAAACGTTCTAAGCAGATGCGGCTGCGGATGGCTGTTGATAATCCAGAGGATGGGTGAGATAGGGTAGCACACTGCACCAAAAACGAAATAAGTCCAATGATCCGGCACTGATCCTGTTCATTTCGACATTCATCTAGTCTATCAATGAGTATGATAATGGGAAATGTGGTGTCTATCCGTCCTGTAACAAATGGTTGGACTACGACGCGATTGAATCGAGTTTGAATTGGTTGTTGAGAGAACCTGGGATTTTTGTTCAATTCGGAAGTGAAATACGTGTGATACGAAGGGAAATAGGTGCCCAGTTGGTCAGCGATTGTGAGTGGAGGATCTGACGCACAGCGTCAGATGCGATGTCTTGAAAGGAGATTCACGTGATCTAATTGCAACAGCGCGTCACTGTTCACGCGTACTTACCTGTCTGATCCCTCCATACCACTCCATATGAATGCAACATCTCGTTGCTTCATCATTTTATTTACCCTCCCACCTCCCTCGGATTGACACTAGGTGCGACTCCTGAACGACCAGTGAGCCGCTGTCGTTCTCCCGTCGCATCGCCAGGCTCGACCACGTTGTGCTCTTCCCTTAGTATTACCACAATACCAGTTGCACGACGTGGTCACCTCTCCCATACACTCAAAGTGTCAGTCTACAGGAAGCCAATATATTATTTATTTACTAGTTGCCCTACCTGAACTCGACGAGCAAGACAAAAAGTTGTCGAGAGTCACTGTGCTCTTCAGTTTCCCTTGAAAAGAAGAATGACGCTCCTCGAAACCTTCCAGAGTGACTGATTGAGTTCGAAATAGCCCGGATAGTATCAGATTTCCCCACACCGGCTGGGCCTTTCAGCCAAAGGAATGGCCTCCTCTCAAGTGTGAAGGCATGGGTAATCCAGTTTAAAGTCCACTGTAGCAGCGGTTGATTATGTTCGGACAAGTTAGAGTTGGTGCTTGTGGTACGTAGTTGAGAGGGGGAAATATACTACCATTGGTGTAGACAAACGATACTTACTTGAAGGGTAGCTGGCGTATAAATTTTCATTCCCTAGCAGAGGTTCACAGCTAAACATGTGCGAACTTTAGGCGTGTCATGGCCATGAGCGAGACTCTGGTCGTAGTATGGTAGAGGCATCTAAGAATCCCGTTAACAGAGCAGTGGTCAGAGCTGAGAAGTAGAAGACTGACCTGTGAAGGGATCATGATGCTGTGCGGGATCTATAAATATTTTACGTGGATACACAGGAAAATTTCCCCGTCTCCAATCTTGCTCAGCCAGGATATCCCTAGTAAGTTGTTTAACAATCGGGAAATAACACACAGTATAACTCATGTGCCGGCTTTATTGCCTTAGATGCATTCGGAAGTATTTTAATACTGAGCAGTAATATTTCTATCTTACATCTGACTTAGAGAGGGAATGTGGAGGACGTGATGCTGTTCAACAGTGTTCATCAGTAAAGCATCTGCGAATGTGGATGCGCCAGATCCATACCAACTCCTTCACATACCTTGACCTCTATCGTCATCCCGCTCTTACCCTTGTTCTTCAAAATCTTCAAATTGCCCTCCCTCCAACCCCTAGTACCTACATTCACCCAGATGCACAATGGGTGAGCACTCACGTTCTCCCATCGTCGCATTGCCCGGTACTCGACTCTAATGAACGCGTGAGTAAGAGAAACAATTTAAACTTCATGGTGACTTGAGATTTGATCAGTAACTCACTGTCCATGACTTCATGCAGGATCCGATGAAAACATGAGTCATATTCTTTCCTTGCACTGTCGCGTGCAATAAAAAATGGGCCAGAGCGAGATTCATCCTCTAGATAGTTCACAAAAGAGTCATGTTCAACTTCAGATAAGTCGTTGGACTCAGACTTATACGAGTAGCATAGCACGGAATTCAACCTATGAATAGAACTGCGTTTTTTCAACACGGCTATGGTAAAGTTAGCATACCCATTAACTTTCCAATTCTCACACCGTAAAATATATGAATATTCCTCAAATAAAATTCTATGACTTGAAACAAACAATGTAGCAGTGTAGACAAAAAAAAAATCATTAAAAAATAGGCATTGAACGATATTCCAAAGGGAAATCTATAACCGGCCAAGATTCCCTCACCAACGCTCTTTCCGGAACAACCAACTCTGGAGGCCTAATTCCTCCAAAGTGCGAAACCGGAGGTTGGTCGTCCAATGTCTTGAGTTTGGCAAGAATTCCTGCCCTGTACATACGACCCCAATCCTTCAAAAAAACAAAAACAAAAACAAAAAACAATTAATCAGCGAATACTATTAGTTTCGAGTATGAAACATACCTGTGATTGGAGAATCAATGAAGATGTGGGATCAGGTATATATTTAACATCTCCCCAAAACTCTTTCTCTCTAATCTCATCATTCTCCCTCCTTTGTCTACCCTCCAATTTCTGTAGAGCATCCACTAATTTCTCTCTACGTCCTTCCTCTACTCCCTTCCACATTGACAACTCCTTTCTCCTCCTCCAAGAAGTCTCCACCGTGGTCCGAATTGTACGCCAATATTTGAAGATAACAAAAACAAATATCATGATGAAAAGGAAGAAGAGCGCAATGAGGACATACACCCATGTGGGTATGGCCTTTAGAACCGGTACTGCTTGTGTGACTTCTGCTGTAAAAGTCGGAATGGATTCTAAGGGAATGGGATTAACATTTAGACAATGGAATATTAATAGCAGAACGTACCTGTTGGTATAGTTGAGGTAAGTGTTGCTGACGTCGTGGTCGAGTTTTCGTAGTTGAAAACAGGTGCCATAATAAATGAGATATAGAATTACGTTGGGTGTTGGCGGCGTGAAGAAAGTCTGGATGTAGAATAAAGATATTCTGGGGGAAATCACTTGAAGGAACTCTCAGCCTTTTATCGACCAAGGAAAGGCCAGTTGAAAATTAGACCGAGACATATACTTTCCTAGATGTTGGAGTATTCAAGGCCAAATCAGAAGGATTTCTCCCGAAAAAGTCTATCAAACGAAAGGGGAAACCGAATAACGGTTGGGTGTTTCACTGGGGAAAGGGGCCACAGCATCCTCAACGAGTACATTCAGACGGTGTGGGTGGTTTAGTATTTGCTTTTGAGAAATATATCACGCAGTTTATTAAATGTTGGAGTACTCGTGATATTACCCAACTCCCAGCTTCAAAACTTCACTTGATCAAGTGATCTAAAATGCGGTTACAACTCCTCCAACTCGATATTCAAAAGCCTATCTGGTTTATCATCCACAGCACACATCAGAGAAATAAAACATATATGTACAGATGTCGTTCTCTTGACCGGGGAGCACCACAAAGCCATATGATACCTGAGGCTGCCAGTTCAATGACTGAAGTTGCGGATATGAGAGGCTGCGAGAGTAAGTATGACATAAGGGCATTCATAATCTCATCAGTGCCTGACACTACCAGTCCATCAACCACAGGAGTGCCCAGCCTCGATCTTCTTCCCGACGGTTAAGCAAGAAATTCCTACGAATCCGGTGATGTCTTCAATGACGAGGTAAACGAATGAACCTCAATTGATGAGCGAGATGGCGAGAGTTGAGCAAACAAAGGCTGAAGCTCCAAATGTTCTCGACTGGGCGGCCATCAGGAAAATGGGAGATGGCGAATTATGTATAATGAACATAGAATGTACTGACAAAATGTGTTAATTCTTGATAATTATGACTCTTCTATTACTTTGCCTAAATTATCATAATTATCCAATTTTTAAACAGTGCGTGTGTCCCCGAAGATAATTATCATGACATTTTATGTAATTATGATATAAATTTTCTATCAAGTACTTCATTTTTTCCATCAGGTTATTGAAAACTGTGAGGTAAAATAGGTTCAAGGTGGTTTACTTGGGTGTAAGATATACCACACAAACATCTTATCAAAATGTAATTTCATTGATATGTATGTGTATATTCTATAGATTGTAGAATCTAGATACTAGATTTTCATCAGGCTCCTTCCCATCCCCTCGCTGCACGTGCTCGGGAGGGGACAAATAAACCAAAGCAAAGGCATCTAAGGAGGTCCCGAGCGCAGCGAGGGGCTGGCACATTATGTCCTTCGGCCATTCCCGAGTGGCAGTGAGGGTCTGCATACGTAAGAGAATAAGGGTTAGCGAGGTTTTCCACGACTTAACAGATGTCCTAAAACAGTAGGACTACTACGTTCGCCATTATATTCATCAATTAGAGTAGTTCCACAGACTTAAAGCAGCACATGTATTCTTCTACGAAAAAATCTTGTAACATAGCTTTGCACTTAAATACATTGATCCTGGGGACATGTGGTGAAAATCTTCAAAGGAGGCCGACTCACACTGCAAGCTTTCATTCAGAGGATAATTAGAAATCAAGGGAGAGCATCCTGAGAGGTTTCCGAAGAGCTTGCGAGGCGTCTTCCGGTCTTATTGCTTTCTTGTATCTCGAGAGGGCACCTGAAATGTTGTTTAGGCTTGGGAAGTTGGGAAAAAAACTTCAAAGTCAGTTTTGGAACGTTCAACCAGATGTCTACCATTCTATTGCAAAGAGGACACCAGAGCACTCAGCAGATAAACGAGTACATTTCCAAGCTATCTAACTTATAGAAAGAGGGAGTAGACAAGACTCACAAGTGAGTGCCAACTTCCAAGTGGTGACTCGTTTACTATATTTTAGAAAATTAAGATGATTATTGGAAAAAAATAGAAGAGAGAATAAAAGAGATTCGTCGTCATAAAATAAACTTTTCTTTGATTTTGAACATCCACCACCTGAGTACCTATGACTAGGCTACTAGGAATGACTCCGAGTCGCCATTCAGGGTATGGAGGTAATTTCAAAAATATATGATATTTTCCATAATTACTAATATGTTTTTGATGACATAAGACTCTCGGCAGTGGCCGAAGGACATAATGTGCCAGCCCCTCGCTGCGCGAGGTTCGTCCTTAGATGCCCAAACTTTGTCCTTGTTTACCTCGCACGTGCAGCGAGAGGGCTGGGAAGGAGCCTGGATTTTCATACGAGAATAAGGATGATTAAATTTGAAATAACGTTTGCATTATAAATTTATAATATGTGACTACTCTGTAGCTAATTCATCAGCTCCAATGTTCTCCAAGTCAATAATGTTTTCAAGGTCGTTTGCAACCGTTTGAGCAGATGTAAGATCTATGGGACTAAACTAGATCTCAGTACTATTCACATTTTGCAATGGAGTTATAGACTTACCTGCATTTCATGTAGATTTGATGTAGAATAGCATGTCGTTTTAATGGAGCTTTCATTCCAAGGTCATTAAGATACTTGAGATGACCTTGGTACACATCTTCGACATGGTCAGCAACAAACTCAGATTGGCGATACATTCCTGAAGACCAATCTTTGATAGAGGCCTGGACCTGATAAAGATGAATTGAGATATATAATATATGTAATAGAATGTGGTACGTACAGCAGTAGCCATGAGAGCAACAAGAGCTGCAGGTATTTCGGGTTCATCGGGATAGTTGGAAGATTTGAAGATGGATGGGAATCTGTCTGCCTTTGATCCACGCGATCCTGAAAATAAAAACGATTTGAGGCCCATAATTATACTTTGACTTTGGTATGGCTTTGTAAGCATAAACGATTGTGAATTATGTGTCTATTTCCACATTTAGTTTAAATTGAAAAGAGCCCAATAAGAATAGAATACCTGGGGGAAAATATAGAAATAGTTCTTGCCAAGTAATTTCTCAGCATGGGCTTGTCGTTCTTTAGGAGTTGCTAATTGGTGAAACCCATAACAGGCACCAACCAGATTTGCAACTGCAGTTTTTGCTTTGCCTCGCTGTAATGCAATACGATGATGAATCTGTGTATTTCGGTTAATTGAGTAACAAAAGAGTCAAGACCATAGAGCTTACCAATTGGGCTATGTTTTTAGAAAATTTGGAATCCTGTTCGAGTTGTTGTACAATGTCTGAATGGCCTTGTTCACGGGCAATCTCTATCACCATGCTACGAAGTCTGGAATAGGATACATTATCAACAACAAAAAATCCTTTCACCAAGGCGGTTTCCATTGCGGAGTGGATACCAGCCTTGATTACTTCTTGTAATGGCATTGACAAGTCCAGGAGCTTGAGCACTGTCACTGTATCACCTGCCTTCTCAGACTTGATGTGTGGGTTTGGTGAGGGGGGGGCTGACTGGGATGGTTTTGATATTTATTAGTCACATTTCATATAATAGAGTGGAATATATAGTACGTACCATGTGCTCGGAATCGTCAAGTGGTGTAACTGGAGACCATTGTGGCATCTATCTCCACTATCAGAGATATATCATTTTATAAAATATATACAAACTCACTTCATATTGGGATCGAGCCTCTTTCGAGTGGATTTTCTTCTTATTCACTTTCTTTTGCTGATCCTTGATCTGAACCATCTAGTGCAACTATCAGTATAAGTTGAAACATTGACCAAGGAATAGCGTACCTCAGCAGCCAGGGTAGAATGAACCTGGTTAGAATCCATCCCGTCCAAATCATTTAAACCATCCGACTCAGACTCTGCCTCAGATCTAGAACCCTCAACTGAACTTTCTTCATCATCAGAATATTTTGAGGACCTTTTCTTCAATGCATTTTTGTCCAAAACAGTGTCCAAGTCTGAGTCTTCACTGTCTTCGATAATAACTGGAGCTGGCTTTCTACTTGATTTTCCTTTCTTGAGGCGTTTGGATTGACTGTTGTTGGAGCCAGATGATGCACGTTTACGTGTGCTAGTCTTTTGGCTCGCTGGCAATGTATTTTGAGTGGTTGGGATTTCAGTGGGTGTATCATCTTTTGCGTGGGAGTTTTGTGAAGACTTCTTACAAGCCATGGTGTATGAACTGTGTAGAATGTAGTTTGGGAGTTTAGGAGGTGATATGAGAGACCAGAGGTGCAGGAAGAATGATAATTGGAATACTCACCCATAGTATTTATATCTCATAGTATAACGATATCCCTTCCCTTTGAGAATCTTCTCTTTTGTCCACCCATACTTTCTCTCTTTGAAAGAATAACATTCATTGTCCACCATCACGTTTCATCCACCCTTTCATCCTTTGTCCACATTCGTACCTGTTCCAACTTCCACCTTATTATTTCTCTTCCGCTTTCACTACCATGCCGCGATGCCCAGCATGCAACAGACTAATGTCACATCGTGGTTTACCAAGACACATTAAGGCAAACGAGGCATGCAGTAGATGGTGGAAGTTGAATGAAAATTCCATTGATACCTATGCTCAAGATAATCAAAACGAAAGTGAGTAAAGTTACTGAACCAAAGGATATGATAACTTACATTAGATCTGATAGATCATTATTTGGATGATCCTATAGTAGTCGATAATGAAGGCGATTACTTTGGAACCTTTGATGGGAATGATTTTCATAGGAATGATGATTTAATGCATGAAGTTGATAAGGAAAACACAGAGCAGCCAGGGGCCAACACCTTGGATAGTGATCATGACAAGGATGAGGGTAGTGAAGGAGAGAGCAGTGATAATGAGAGTATGGATGCATCAGATGAGGTTCCTGGTTCCGAAAATATACTCGAGCCACTGAGAGATGATACCGAAAACAGCAGAGTAATGGATGCCATAGACAATGATAACGATGAACAAGATAGCACACAATTACCACCTAGAGCCACCAGTATCCCCCCACAACCTATTCCTTCTCGACCACACTTTGTTATCAAATTTCCGGGACATGCAGGTGAGGTGCTTGAGGCTGTTTTGAACAAAAATTCCGAGGAAGAATATAAGCAAACAATATCAATGACAACCAACAATCCATATGCACCATTTATTTCGAAAATAGATTGGGAAGTTGCTCGTTGGGCCAAATTACGTGGTCCAAGTTCAACTGCATTTTCAGACCTAATGAAGATCAATGGTGTGAGGCTTTGTTTCAATTGCACTTATAGTTAGTAACTTACCAGCTGGTTATACCATATAGATTCCTCAACGACTTGGGTTGTCCTACCGAACGACACAAGAAATGAACAAAATAATTGATGAAAAACTACCAGGACGTCCCAAGTTCACAAGGCGAGAGATGTTGATTGGCACTGAAGTGTGCGAGGTATATTATCGGGATGTTGTGACATGTATCAAAGCTCTGGTTAGCGATTCCAGGCTTAGTCCATATATGAAGTTTGCACCAGAAAAGCACTATACCAACGAGACATGCGAAGAGCGCATATACCATGATATGTACACTGGAAAGTGGTGGTGGGCCACACAGGTATGCACTAGTTGACATCTTCTCTAGAAATATATTAATTAACAAATTATTAGAAAGAATTAAATAAGGACACACCCGGAGGAAGCATTCTACCTGTGATTATCTCAACAGACAAAACACAGTTGACACTATTTAGGAATAAGTCAGCATATCCGGTATACCTGACAATAGGGAATATACCTAAAGAAATCCGAAGAAAACCTTCGGCACATGCTTATGTCCTACTCGGCTATCTCCCTACAACCCGTCTTGAAGGTATTACCAATAAGGCTGCACGTCGGAGGATGTTGGCAAATCTGTATCATTCATGTATGAATGAAATCCTCAAACCTTTGATAGAGCTTGGTGCAAAGGGAATAGAGATGACGACTGGAGATGGAAGATGCAGACGGATGCACCCTATTCTTGCATCATTTGTAGGTGATTATCCTGAGCAGGTCCTAACAGCCTGTATATATACGGGGGACTGCCCAACGTGTCCTAAGCCAGAAGATGACGAAGCAGATGAGGAGGATGGCATGGTACCGGGCTATAGTGGCAGTGGTGAAAACCAACAGACGCGTAATACACTACGTGACTTGGATCACGTGCTCGACATTCTGGATGGATTTGACGAAAATCCAGTTGGATTTCTCAAGAGATGTAAACAAGAAAGAGTCAAGCCAGTTTTGCAACCCTTTTGGAAGCATCTACCATATGTGAACATATACCAATCAATCACACCAGATGTTCTGCACCAAATGTATCAAGGTTTAATTAAGCACATCACAGGATGGCTTATCAAAGCATTTGGCCCCTTGGAAATTGATGCAAGGTGTCGTCGTCTTCCTCTTAACCACAACATACGCCATTTCTCTAAAGGTATCACCTCTCTATCACACATATCTGGCAAAGAACATGATCAGATATCAAGAATCTTGTTGGGTTTGGTAGTAGATCTACCATTACCTGGAGTATCAATGCCATCTGCGAAGGCAATCGTCAATTGTCTTAGGGCTTTGCTGGACTTTCTCTTTCTAGCACAATATCCAACTCACACCAAAAGCTCGCTTCATCAACTCGAACTCTCACTGGACACTTTCCACCAATACAAACACATTTTCGTTGATCTTGGTATCCGGACTGGATTTGATCGCCTTCCGAAACTTCATTTTCTACAACACTATGCCAACAAAATCCTGCTTTTTGGGACAACAGACAATTTTAATACTGAATATACTGAACGGCTACACATTGACCTTACGAAGGATGCTTATCGTGCCACCAATCGCAAAGACGAGTTCATTCAAATGACAATATGGATTGAAAGGAAGGAAAAAATCATTCGCCATGACCAATTCATCGAGTCACAACAAAATGTTCCACCACCATTACTCTACTGCCCCCAAGATCCATTGTCTCTATATCCCAAAGAGCCTCGACTGCACCTGGCTCATCGTCCCAGCATTCGACGGGTCACAATGAGTGATTTCGTAACGAAGTATCATGCTACATTCTTCCAAGAGGCATTCTCCCGTTTTGTTATATCTGCACGCTACCCGAACTACACTGCCGCTGAGGTCGAACGTTCTATTTGGGGTGTTCAAATGCCCAAAAGTAAATTTTGGACATGGAACTGCCTTAAATTACAAACAACGGACCCTTTCACTCTTGTTACATCTACAATGGATTCAATACACGCAAATCCTCAAACTGGCCGCTTCGATACCGTACTTGTGAAGGTTGATAATGATAATATTGGAATACAAGGTGCGTGACTTTCTTTTTTCATTTATGTGAATTTATAATGACTTATTCTATTTACCACTAGGATACAGAGCTGCGCGTGTTCGTACCATCTTTTCAATGCCCCCCTCAATCCGATCTGAGGTGTTTCCAGCTGGTAAAGATATGCCAGAACATCTTGCTTATGTCGAATGGTACACACCCTTTTCACGTCAACCCGAACAACACCATGCCATGTACAAAATTGCTCCTCAGTATGACCGGGGAAGTACGTCATTGATAATAGGGAGTATTGTCCCTGTTATGTCTATCATGCGTAGCATCCACCTCTTCCCTCGATTCGGTCCTCATACTCCAAGTGACTGGACCAGCCATAATGTACTGGATAATGCAAAATCTTTCTATCTTAATACATTTACTGATCGACGTTTGTACCAATTGCTGCTAGAATAATAGTAAATGTTGATTTGAATGTTTGATGCTCAATGTCAGAAGTACAAGACACCCAGATTTGTAGTCGTATCATTACTGCTGAATTGAAATCAACTTCATCGTATATCATATTGCGCGTGAATATAACTGAGTTATATAATATCAATAAATTGACCTAATCCCTATGGGGGATTTTGGATTATATCTAATTATGCCAGGGTGTACCAAATTATACTCTATTATTCATAATTCATTCATTTTATCTAAATTTCATACAATTGGTATCTAATTCGCAATGTCCGGTTTTCCTGATGGCCAGCCTAGTAGCAATGCAAATGTAGTCCTCAGTTCTCGTCTTCGAGTATCTGAGGTTAGTTATACATTCTTCTCTCATTTCGTTCACTTTACTGACTACCATTATTATGTAGTCTTACGTTGTACTCTTATCAAATCTCCGGGCATAATGAGGACTTCAAATATTTAATACTTGCACAGCGCTCGGAAGCAACACTTTTTATGGTGAAAATCATGTGTATTCCGGCTTAACTCGTCCTATTTCAATTTGGACTGGACAAGGCTCTCAGTTTTCTTTGGGATCGGAGGCTGACTAGAGCTTATGATATGATCGCAAGAGGCTAGCTAGCTAGGACGTATTGAAATGGGTACTATATATTCAAATGCAGCCCTAACTTCCAAAGCAGAATATCATCCACATTTTACACATACGTCTACAAATCTCCTTGATATTATGGCCAAGAGGAACGCGAGAAGGTTCAAGAAAGTCAAGAAGATCAAGACCCCATCCAACGTTGTGTCTAGACCCCCCCGTAGCGTTAACGTTGACCTCAATGTTGTTGATGCCCCTGATACTGATGTTGGGGTTTCCGAT
Organism: Coprinus comatus; assembly: GCA_034638255.1. Taxonomy (NCBI): domain Eukaryota; kingdom Fungi; phylum Basidiomycota; class Agaricomycetes; order Agaricales; family Agaricaceae; genus Coprinus; species Coprinus comatus. Next base: position 141,632 of record JAWPGT010000053.1, read on the forward strand.
GATGAACCTATGGAAGCGGTCCATGATATTGAAGATGGCGTCGAGACCTCAATTGCAGTCAAGGATGTCATGGAGGCTGACATTGAGGACAACAAGGATGGGGTCGGTGAGATGAAAGATGAGGTGATTATTGCATTCGAAGAGGACAATGTAAATGGTAATGTTGGTATTACTGAGAAAGAGGCCGAGATTGATGTGAAGGAGAAAACGGATGTCAATGATGAAGACGATGGTGCCGATGTGAAGAACATCATTGAGAAGAAAGAATCGCCTAAGAAGGTGAAGGCTAGGAAGAAGATTCAGAGCTGCTTTGGTATGTTCAAGTCGATATTTCTTTGTATGTGAATTTGACGACATCCACAACAGCCACCAAGTTCTGGAAGGGAAGAAATTACTCTGCTTTCGCCCTGAAGCGAAGGAAATCCCATGACCTCAACTTGATTAAACGGGAAGACAAGGAGATGGATCTTCCTTCGACATCTTCAACATCTGACCCATCTTTGGAAGACGTCGAGAATAGCAACATCAAGCTTCCTATCTCTGTGGAGGCCACTGGCGTCTCTGAAGATTTTCATCAAGAAATCCCCTCGGAACATGAAGAGTCTTGTGTTAAACCCGACGATCCCATCTCTAACCCCTACAAATTTCATGACGCTTATTTTCCTATTCTAAACATTCGGATCTACGTGACCAAGTACGATGAAGATAATGTTGGCACTGACACCGTCAACACTAAGGAGGGATATGCCAACCCTGCAGATGTAGGCGTTGGCAATGAGGAATCGAAAATTATATCGGACTCCAAGTCGACTGATGACCCACGATTTACAACTGATATTGTTCACGATGGCCCTTTCTCTTGTGAGGGAATCGAAAACGGGGAGTCTGTTTTCAAAGATGTTGCGACTGACTTAGATTCTTCAATCTACAACCCATGCACCCCGTTATTAAGGGTGTCCAAGTACAACCAGTATTGCTATAAGAAGCCCGGTATGCAATTCGAACAGTTCTCAGATTCAGAGTCGGAGTACAGCCAGCCTTCTGCTTCACCGAGCTTTTGTGATCGCTTCTTTGCTCCTGTCGACACGCCAATAGATTCCGGGGAAGGGGGTGGTCAAATGCCTGATACATCTGGGAGGGAGATGGAGGTACAAGATGTCTCTGATTCAAAAGATAAAATGATTGGTACCGAGGTTTTGGAGTGTGGGATGGAGACGAAGAGTGCATCAGAACAGGGAGGAGATGGATCCATGCCATCATCACCAGTATCAATTATATTTGACTCGCCACCCCTGGCGATGCATGAACTGGTTAACTGTAGTGGGAGGGATTGGGTTGAGGAGAATGATTATGAAGATTGTTGTGATGTTGAAGGATCAATGTATGTTTATCATCTTTTTATTTTTCGTGAATGTACTCACTGTCATGAATAACAGAGATACCATGTCCTTGTTGTTACAGAAGCCTGAGGACCATGGTATCAAGATTGAATGTGGAGGACGTTCTCCCCTTCCTAACCCGTCCTTCGCTATATTCGAGGAGTTAGGTGCACATTACCCATTCCTTGACATCTGCAACGAGATTATCAATGTTCGCGAGTTACGAACCTCACAAGACAAATTAGGAGCATTGAGTACCGAGAGGCAGGTTACAAGCTACCGAGGTGATACCTTCTGTAGCTCTCTGGGAAGCGTTTTGCCATACCCTGATGGTGTCGTCCACCTCGACTGGTTTGGAGTACTTGGACCTTGGGAGTACGTATATGCTCTTTAATTTTTACAATATTGTTATGCTGATGCTTCTTGACTTGTAGTATTCGCTTGGACATTCCTGATTTTTTGGAATGTCAAGAATTCAAGGTCCTCGAGGATCACACGTTCACTTCAAATCTGGCTCATTACAAGGCCGTCCTCGTTCATAAGGATTTCAATCATGGACGCCGCGAAATCATTTCTGGTACTGTTCCAATTGTGGATGATCAACTCTTGCAAGACTCGATGGATGGCAGCGCTGACTCGAACAACAATCTCCCTACCTGCAAGGACGTTGTTCTTTGCCGCGCACCAATCCAATCCTGGGCAACCCTGGTCAGCCCTCCGGACCTCAAGGACATTGTTGTTCATAATGTTCCACTTCAATCCTTGGATATCACCATTCACGAGATTCCAATCTGTAAGGACCTCGTCGTATACACGCCATCCAAAATCCCTGGACGGTCAAGCACCGCTCGTCCTTCCTTCGCGAATGCTGCTTTCGGGCAACACGACCATATGGTGACTCGTCCCACCCAATACTTGGAGGTCATCGTTAGCAATTCTTCATTTTGCAAGGGCATTGTCGTTTATCAATCGGCTCCAGCTTCATTGTTGTCCCCCTTCCCTTCACCGTTGATTTTGCGTTCGAGCAAAACAATATTCTTTGTGAAAATTCTGTCTGCACGGATATTGTTCTTTACCAGCCTCTCATGCAACCCTTGGAGCTGAGTATTACTGGAGATGTCCTAGCTTGCAGGGATATTGTCATGTATACTGGTTCAGTTGCAAGCACTGGAGGACCAATCATTGTTCGTCCTTGTTGTTCAATCACAAATGTTGCTTTCGAGCCTGGGCAGCATCTTCAGATAGAGGGAATTCCTCAATTTGGTTCATCTCACATATCTAGGTGAGTTTTACATTTCTTCTTCTTTATCATACATTTAATCGAATCTTGCATTTTCAGGTCACGTCAAGCTCCTCGTTTAATTACTCACCCTTCAAACGTTGAAGAGCTCAATAGTGCAACATGTGAACATCCGATCTCCCCGTTCCTGCACGAAATCCTCAAAATGCTTGAACCTCAATACCACCCCGATAACAACTACACAGAAACAATTGTAATCAAAGAGGTGTGGTCACCAAGAATAGTTCATCAAGGCCAAACGGTCGAGGTATTAATGGGTTTGGAGGCTGAGAGGAAGGTATTGAACGAGGTTGGTGATGTTCTGACCAATCCTTTGGGACAATTTTCGAGCTTGGCAAGTGGCAGGGTGGCTGTGGAGTGGTACAGTTTAACAGGACCACGCAAGTGAGTACCACCTACATTCTCAAACTCCCTTGCGACTCGGATGTTTACTGGTTACAATAGGATTGACATGGCACTCCCTGAGGCTTGGGAATGTGTACACCTCACACGACGAGAAGATCATACTCAGACAAGCAACGTAGTCCATTATGAAGCGATCCTGGCACCTCGTATTAACCAGATAGGAGTATTGGACTTGGTGGCTGATTGTTGGTTCGTCCTCATTGTTGTGCTAGTCTTGTTGGATGCGATGTTTGGTTAGTGGAGAGGGGGAATCGGGTGATTGTGGTATGTTTGACCTCTTTTATTTCGCTTAAACATGAGTTCAATCTGACAAAACAACCAATAGGTCCCTCGTTTGAGATGTATTTGTTAGACAATAAAATCAAAAAGCTAAAAAAAAAAATCGTTTTCGCATTGTTCTCAAGTGAGTAATACGCCTTTGGCTCTGATTGAGCTAGTTTGATATTTACATCTTCCAGGTTTTTGGGTGCCCTCTACCACTAGTCGTTCATTACCCACAGTCGTTTCCCCAGCATAGATTTGTATCCCCATCCAGAAAAATCAAGAAAAAACTACAAAAGACGAAAAAAGAAACACAAAAGGTGACGATTTGGATTTTGTTTTATTATTGCTTTCATATGAGTAAGTGGTTTCTCTTCCCCTTGGATCTTACGTTAACTTCCTCCTAGATTATTCTCTTATGCGCAAACTTCAAGCTTGACGTTCATTCTATCCTTCTCGCTCTCTCTCTCTGTCACCACAATCGAAAAGAAGAAAAAATCCAACAACAAATATCGGGAAATGGAAAAAGAAAAGGATTAGATCTACTTAGATAATGATGTACCTTCATGTTACCTTCAGGTGAGTAACTCTCCCATTTGTTCCATCCTCCATCTAACGTATGACATTTCCCAGATTGCTACCTTCGCAATGCATTCCGCGTTTTACTGTTATCAACTTAATCGTTATATCAATTATTTGCACTGTTGTGTTTGAGGTATGTGTTATTTATGTTGCAAGACAAATCTGTTGCTCATACGTTGTCCCCTAGTGCCCACCTCCGTTACTCCGAGATGAAATTTTGTTTCTATCTACTGGAAATGGGATATATTGGATTTACCAGATATTGTAAGACATAGCTTCTCATCTTGTACGCTGTTCAATTAACGCATATTTTTACCCTGTAGCGGTATAGTAGTATACTGAACTCTGTCCTAGTACTTGTTAGGAGTTCTAGTACGGTACACGAATCTTATTGTGAGACCTCGGGCCGTAGTTATCAATGACTGATAGTGATATGATATGTATTCTTTATGCAGATTCTAGAAATCTATGTTTTTGTAACATTACGCTCATTTAGAAATCACTGGAAAGGTTCGAGAACTTAGACGTTTCGCAATCAAGTTACCCATTGCCACATGAGGATATGATTGCTTGTTCTCTTTTCAACAGTTACAGTTGTTCTATGCGTCGGACGTTTGGTAAGTACTTTGGGGGGCCATACCAATAACAAAGGTTGTGCATCCCTGTCAATGTTGCTCGAGGAGTCACTTCAAGAGTACAAAGGCTGTAAAATAGAGATTTCCGTCAGGATACAAAATTCTAAGTGATATTTACCTAAACCGGGCCATTTCGCTGCCGGAAGCATATCATCCGTCGTTGTAGAGCCGATTCTGTACGTTATTTATTTTTAGCCTCTACCTTCCCATTCTTGTTCTCACCCTTTGAATTATTCGAGACCATCACGTTGCCCAAAAACTGCTCAGTAGGTATTGGGGCTATCATCACACATATATCGACATGGTGTTCGTAATTTAGTTGGCAAGATTCGCGAATAAAACAACGAATCAAGAAATAAAAGCCCTCTTCAGACTTGGGAGAGATGAGGATGGCAGTTGCCTGGTGGTGTATGTAAGCGCTGTACTTTTCTCGAATTTCTTTCTACATTGTGGGGAAGCTCAAAATTGTTTATAGTGAGATATAATCTCAACGATTTATTGGCAGTTTCATCATCCAGATTGTGTAATAGTATCCTCGCCGCCCCAAAAAGAACATCATTATCTTGGATCACAGGTTGGTTGTCATCATGGAAGTCAACCAAGGCCGAGATATTGTAGGGTTCGAACTTTTTCATGACCGTTCATATATATATATATACATAATGGAAAGACTGAGTTTATACTCGTTACTGTTTGCTTTACCTATATATGTAGTAAGATCCTTTTTCTTTAGCTAGATTTTATCTGTTGTACATTATACATGTAATACTTGAATGACTACTAAATTCAAAGGAAATTGAAGAGACTTTGTTTCACCAGTGACCATACTACTTATAGAACTAATAAAATATGAAGATCAAAAAACAAACACCTTTCCAAAATCTCACCATGTCATTAGTGCATTACTAGCAGCAACTCGTTTCGATCGAGTGACCTCGGGGTTATGGGCCCCGCGCGCTACCACTGCGCCATGCTGCTGATAATAAATGACCTATACAAGCACTATAAATAATTCAGTTACGTGGACGGCAATACAACACGCTTTTGCAAGGAGTTGAACTTGTGGAAAACACGATGGGTCCAATAGGGTTAATATAGAACTTAGATATGAATGCCTCCAGTTCTTAACCAGTACCTTCCCTCTTACATCCTCGATTCTTCTCTCTCTGCGTAACTCTTTAAACTCTTTATCTCGCTACCTTATCAGTAATGGCTTCTGCTAGTACGAACTACGACTTCTACAGAGCTACGTTGTCTGGCTCGAGTTCCCGCTACTCTACCATTGGTACCAGTAGTGATTCTGACTCGAAATCCATTGGCAACCCCCTTCTTCCTGTCCGTGCTCAATCCATCTTCCAATTATCAACAAATACAACACCATTGCCACACGAGTATGTACTCCCTGGCGTTGACCACGACGCATATATCATCTTCGCCATCGCCTGCTCTGTACGTATCTACCATAGTGGTGCTCAACATCACGGGAATGCATTGAGCGGTTTAGGGTTCTCAGGTAAAGGTAAATTCAAGAGTACAGATGATGGAGATCAATGGAGTTATTCGCATTTGAAGGGGACTTTGGTATTTGGAAAAGACAAAGGATCTACTACCACTAAGACCAAGTATGATGATACTTGGCTAGGCGAGACTGGTAGTGTTGTTGCTGAAGAGTGGTGGTTTCAATTGGTTGATGAAAATACGAACAAGACTGTGTGGAAATTCAAAATTCCTCTATCCAACTCCGAAAAATCCACGTCGTTCCAGTACGAATTGGATAGACCTTTCTTCCATGTTTTTCGGGGGAGTGTGAGTTCTTCTTTTCTCGCTAACAACAATAATTGAAGGTTGATTGGTTTCAATCCATTAGAGCCGTAAGTATGGCTTCCTATTCAACGACGACAAGGAATCGTCCACATTTTCTTCCCAAGTTCACTCAAATCTTCTTGCTGCTCAACAATGTAAGCGCATATAGTCACTAAGAAACATACTAATCAATTTCTATCCTTCTTAGCAAAATCGAGTAAATCTCAATCCCATACCCGCGTGTTAAGCGTGAGGTCCAAGAAATCGAAATCGAAATCCTCTCCCAAAGAATCATCCTCCTCTTCATCAGGCTCACTCCACCGTGACACCACCCACACCCGTATCTCACTATCACTCATTTCTTCACCTACACCATCTTCATTTAAGCACGTTGCACACATCGGGATAAACCCGACTAATGGAGTTCTTGAAACTTCCAAAGATCTTGATCCGTCTTATCGTGAAATTCTAGCAGACCTCTACACTGGTTCCAATGCGAATATGTCGGAAAGCGTGGTCCTGGAACATCTTGATTTTATTCAGGGATTTTGGAAGGATATTGATACTATGCAGATGCAAAGGAGTGGTAACCATCGTCCGATTCCTGCAAATTAACCACTACTACTTCGTTTCGTTTTAGTTTTCGTTTCAATTTTTGTTTCGTGATTATTGATTCTTGTGGATACTTATGTGCAGGCCCATTTGTAGACAGTAGCATTATAAATAGGAAGAATACGACCACAGAAAATGACAATGCCATTGATGTAGAAAGCTGTTCAAGTCCGATATGATAAAATTTGAGGAATAATTAGTAATAAATCTCGGTAGGAGGTTAAGGAAGGCCACGTTATCACAGCAATAGAAAATGAAAGTGTGATTGCAAAGTCTAGAATCGAGTTAAATCCCTTCCGAAAATCCCTAAGAAAACCATTTAATCCTTATCGAATAGAAGAGACTAGATAATACTCACAATTGAGGAACCAATATGTTGGCACCAAGATTCTGAAAATCCACAGTTATTAGCATTCACAAACATATTAAATGCCTGGGAAAGGCCAACTGACTTATTCTTCCAACTCAATGTCATTGTGAAATATGCCGAACGCCAAAGTAACCAAGCCACACGACCAGTTTCTTGGGATATAAATTTATCTTCTCCTTTATTATCATAAATCGCTTTCCTGTTAAAGAAAAAAAAAAAGTATCATCAAAATATAATTCTTGTTCGAAATAATTGAAAAAAATAAATAAATTGAAAATTACGAACCAATTTCCTATATATGCTAAACTTCCTTGATTGTGGAATTGGAAAGGTTCTTCATGTTTTTTATCCTTAATCATCTTATTAAGTTTCTTGACTAGATATTTTGCTTTTTGACTCGCAACTATACGTATAGGAATAAAACACGTAAATAAATAAAAAAGAAATATCAGGAAGAAACGAACCTTGAGCAGTAGCTGGTAACTGAGCATCTTCCATCATTGCTACATCACCAATAGCCCATATATCTGGATTTGGTTCATTCGTATCTTTCATGATAACATTTAATTGGTCGTTTGTTATTAGACTTTAAAAGAAATGAGTTTCAGAGATTCTTAGTAGGGTAAAAAAAAAAAAAAAAAATCTGTGTGTATGAAACTTACGCTGCTCCTTTAGGATGTTTCTTGAGTGTCTTGATATTAGAAATGAGTGGATTCGGTGCTAATCCTGTAGCCCAAACAAGAAGACCAAAAGGAACTTCAAACAATTTTAAGCAATTAATCAATTGAACGAGTTGGTCGATGGGTGAAAAAGAAAATGTACCTTCTCCTTTCTCTCGCACGAACATTTTACCCTGAGATCCTCATTAGCAAGATGAATAAATATATCAAGTTAAATGTAAACAATAAACGTACAGCTTCAACCTTATCAACATGATGTCTTGTCAAGATACTAACTCCTTCACGAGAAAACATCTTTTCTGTATATCTAAGTATCTACGCAAGTCAGAACACGACGTTAAATATTTCTCGAAGAAAGGATGAAGGAACGACTTACTGGACCAAGGATTGATCAAAGGTGCCCAAAATACTATCTGCAACATCATAGACCGTGATTTTTGATAGTTGTTCAAGATGAGGATAATGAATGCGGGCTTCAGTAGAAAGTAAATCATGCAATTCTGCAGCGAATTCGACACCAGTAGGTCCACCACCTAATTGTATCATACGTTCTTAAGATCCCGAATGGAATATTGATAAATGAAACAACGAACCAACAATACAGAAGTTTAAGAGATTACGACGTTCAATATCACTTAACGTTGGCTGGTTTGCCTGTTCAAGACCTTAATCAATTGGTTAATATTTGTACCTTTTTCTTTCTTCCATGGGGATGGATAAAAAAGATGTACATACATTCAAAGATCCTACCACGTATCTTTCGTGCATCCTTAATATCCTTCAAAAAGTGTGCATGTTCCTTAACTCCAGGAATATTGAAAGCTGAATAAGTGAAATTACAGGGTCAGATAATAATAAAAAACAAGAGACATCAACTTGAGAGAGGGATTTTGTTACTCACTTTGAGAATAAGCTCCAACAGCTATGATAAGTTTATCGAAACGTAGAGTGAAGGGTTCGTTTTTCGAAGTACCATGCTCCATTTCATGAGATGACGTTGGATCAGCAGAATCACCAGTAGGTGGACGTGTTGCAGGCATCTAAATTCTTAACCATCAATGATATCGCTCGAAATTGTACTCGAAATTCAAGAGACGAACGCAGATTAGGCGTTTTCGTTCAAAATCTAAAATCATTGGTATGTTAAAATCAAAATCAAAAGTGGAATCAAATGACATACCAATTTCATCACACCATGCCTGATAGTACGTCTATATCTCATGTTAGTAAACGGAAGATTCGAGAGATCAGTTATACCGATATAACTCACAACCGCAGGAACGTATCTCCGAACCTAAGTAAAACATTGATCAATCCGTGATGTGTTATCGAAAACGACGGAAGCAGGGTATACATACCGGTTCAAGCGCTGTTCTGAATTCCAATGTTCCAACAGCTGTACTCGCTAACAACGGTGTAAAGTTGAAATATGTATTTGGTGATAAAACCGTCACATCTAAGTACATTACATATACAGGGTCAGGACACACAACTTCAAAGCGTGTAAGAATAATTGACGTACCATATTTTTCTTTATCAATACCTCTCAAAAGTCCATAACCACCCCATCCTGATCCTAGTATAACAACTCGTTGCTTATTTCTTGTTGCAGTTGAACTGAAATTGCGACCCTGTCTGTACAAACGTACAACATCAGTTGCGCGCCGTCCTCCAATTGATGACGGTGTAGATCCAAAAGCCTTCCTCAACACTGAGGACGTAGAGGTATACATAAAGTAAGAGGAAGCTTTTAGTGTTGGTCACCATGTACTAACCATTTATAAGTATTTATATAAAAATAGCTTCCTCCGATGACGTCATCGGATTTCTCTCAACACCATTAGTAGTCTTGCGTTCGTCGCATTCGTAATAAACCTAGTCTTTCCATTCGGGTCTAACCCTTGACCCGGCCCCCTCCGTACCCAATCATATATATCCCGTTCTTCTTCTCATCATCTTGATTCCATCGATTCTCTAACCTGGAGTTACGCAAATACCGCCTTGCCGATAGCTCCCTTCTGTGGGATTTGCCCTGGATTTAATAATCTGCCTTTTTCTATGGTATCTTCCTCCAATCAGAGAGAAGTTCTTATCTACCTCCCTCCTGGATCATCAAGCTAGTAGTGTTCATATCTTACGAACTTCAACTACCAATTTCCCAAGTTCATGGTAATGTCGTCCAACAATAATAATAATAGTAACTATAATACATCCAACTACGGGTAAAATGCGAACGAAGACATAGTATGTAACTTACAATCCATTTCTCTACATTTATCAACGACACCTAACTGTCTCATAGATATGTTGTTTCGCAACCTTAATAGCCTGTTTTGTCGCATTTACGATAAAGCGAGCCTTTCCAACTCTGACCCTACCTTCTACATCCATCCCATCCTCTTCTCTTGCCTGGAGTAACGAAAGCGCCACCATTTCATCCATAGTTAATTTCCTATGCGGCAGCACCTGGGTCTTTACATCATCTTGAACACTGGAAATCTTCTGAATTACATCAGCCCCGGATTGCCCAAGTCGAACAGTATCCGGAGTTGCCACAATTTCCAGCTTGTTATCTGGCTGTACAGAGAGGTATGATGAATCTTCCACCCCACTCTCTGTAGGAATTGGTGGAATTTTGGATGTATATGTATCAGTTTCTTGCCACGGTGCACCTTCTACTAATAGGAGCGGGGGTTCTTGTAGGACCACTCCCGAATCATTGAAACCATCGCTGGCCAAAATCTTGACTTTAGATGTCTCTTCCACATCAATTCTGCTTTGGTTTTGCAGATCATTGACCCACAGAGACACTGTTGAAGGAAAGGGTTGGGTTACTTGGGTATGATTATCAGGATCTTCTTCTTCCATCGAAGATGCAGAGTCAGCATATTGTGTAGGAGTCGAATCTCCCGACGTTTGTGGACTTTCGGTTATTTCCGCTGATGTCGGACAGGGCCGATATCGCAATCCAAGGATTTCCAACCAGTTTTCTTCTGAAAGGTCAAGAAAGGTATGTTCTTTGACCGCGAGCCCGCTTAAACGTTGATCAGGATCACAAGCAAGTAACTTAACAACATATGTTAGTAGGTTCCCCTTCTGATTGTAGAACAAAACGCACCCCATGCACAAAGTCACGGAAATGATCTTCCTCTTCCGATATAGAGTGTGATGTCAGAACAATATCTGTATCGTAAGCCAACTCTCCCAATAATACTCCCAGACACCACCAATCTAGTCGTTTATCATACACAATTGAACCATCGACATCAGGGTTCAACAGCTCCGGGGCGACATGTTTTGGATTGAAGGTTATAGAATGTCCATCTGCTAACTTCAAGCTGCCAAATGTCATCTCTTGTGCAGAGAGGGTATCATTACTCCCCAAATCTACAGAAATTAAGTCTGAGATACCAGGAGTGACGGATTGTAACTTTGGCAGTAAATTTGCGCCTTCAAATTTGCTGATCTCGATATGACCTGAAGAAGTAACCATGATGTTTTTAGGCTCCAAATTGTAGTGAACAATCCCTCGTTTATGAAGGAACAAAAGCCCAAGGGTAACTTCGCACGCCAAAACTTTGAGGGAGTGGAGGGTATCGTAGTAGGGGCGTGCCCAGGTATTTTTTGATACTGTAAAGGTACCATCTGGATCCAGTTGAGTAATGTTCTGGCCAGTGTAACCTTCATTGTAAGGTAGTTTAAACCAAGCTCTAAGTCTTTCGTCTTCCAATGACCGCTCGTAGTAACTCTGAATGCATAAAGGTTTATAATTGAATATGGATGTAAAAAGCTAGGACACTTACCTGAATAATATACACTTTATCGTCCATATCGCTCATAAAAATGTCGAAAATCTTCTGTACAAATACACTGCCATCCCTAGCTTCACGAAAGGAAGTAAAAGCAACGTCTCTATGTTCCTGCTGGTCCGAAGGAAATTGGGGTTCTGATTCTTCGACATCCACTTCATCCAACATTTGAAGTTCCTGACCATCAATTATACTTTCTAGGATCGCCAGCTCCTTATCCACCTTTTCACCATACCCACGAATTGTTTGTCCTCCGCGGTCCTGTTCTTCACACCCACACAGAACTCTAACAACACATAACCCACCCTCTCCTCGTCTTCTCACTAAAAAAGACTCTTCTTCCTCCTCTCCATCTTCTCCATGTGGAGCGACAAATTTTCTTCCTTCAATCACATATCTTTCCCAAAACTTAGAAGGAAAGAACGACGGCCGGCTGCTAGATCGTGATCTCTCATATTCACAGACTTCCAAATATCCTTCCGTAATTTCCCTGGCATTATAGTCTTCCGAAACTTCTAATGGTCTTCTTTCCATTAAACGAGTTCCATAATCCTCTTCAGAATCAATATCCGATCCATCCTCTTGCTCTTGTTCAGATTCTTCAAAAAGCGTGTCCAACACTTTTATATCACTAAGTCCAACCCAACGAAACTTTGAACTCATTTCCAAATAGTGATAATATCAAAAAAAGGATGGGAAGAAGAAGAAGAAGAAAAGAAGAAGCGGTAGAATGAGTTTGGCAGGAGATTTGAAGTTGAGCGATGTATCTGTATTTACCCGATCCCTATGAATGTGGAGAGAGAAATTGAAATGGATGATTGGTTATGAATTTGACGGAGCGTTTCGGAAGTAATTTGTAGTAATCGATGTATTAGGGTGTGTTTTGATGAATATATGAATGCTGGATTTACAGAATATGATAGAGTTGATCCTGCCAGAGGAATGAAAATGGTGGATTGTTGTTGAAAAGAAGGAAGTTTCAACATGGACCCTGGTCAGCCGCGGATGTGTAATCGTATTCCGATCAATTGTTGATCCGTTGATATGATTGGCAAGAAATGTCATTGTTTACTCTTGGAAAAAAGGGTCTCGTCACTAATGACTTCATGCACAATTCTAGCGTAATAATTGGGATTTTTTTTAAAACTTTTTTTTAACTCCAAAGTTTCTCGGCGAGATTACACCGAGATATTATCCAAATCACGCGAAAAGGTTCCCAGCGTTGACATCAGTGATTCGGATCGTCGTAGCATAATTATCCTAAATAATACAAAGAAACTAGTAATATTTTCAATCACTTTAAGCGTTTGCGTAAGGGCCGGTATACGCATGAATGGTCTGATCAGCACACCCAGCAGGTGTCTGATATGAATAAGGACCAAGATTAACATACACATCCTTATTTCCTGCAGCATCCGGGCAAACCAACCAAGCCTAAAATAGTTGCGCTGCATAAGACCACGTTTGTGCCTAAGAATATCACTATTGGAACTCACGTTATTTTGTGGTCTCGAGATACTAGGATTACTCCATTCAAGGGTATCCCCACTGAATACGAAGGTTCCACTAGTAGCCGGAGTTGTAGACCAACTCAACTTCAACTTCTTCACAGTACTATCTGCTCTTGGTTCAACAACAGCATAAAGTTTTGAACCACTTCCAGAAGTAGGTTGTTGAATAAGTTGACCACCTTCAACCGTAAATTGAGCAGCAGTAGCAGGTTCTCCTAAAACTCCATCGGATGCAGTTCGAGTAACTTCTGAGCGAAGATATTTGTGGAAATTAGGATCTGCCTAAAGTAGACCGTGAATTTGTTGCTCTCCATGGTGCGAATACCATACATAAAGTACGTACCACTGCTCGAATGAAAGAGTATCCAGGAACAAGAGTCGCAGATCCATCACCAGCCGTAGTAGTTGAAGTAGGTCCACCACCACCTGTAGTTGTGCTAACGGTGGAACTTGGGCCTCCAGGAAGACATTGCGAGTACCACTCATGGTTCGATACTGTACAAGTCCATCCACTTGGGCAAGTTGTAGCTCCAGTCCACCCATTACCACCACACTACAGCGATTATCATTTAGTCTTCTAATATTCAGATATTTAAAATAGAACTAGTACCTGTCCATATTGAGGGGCGTTTGTGCGTTTGCAACACTAGCGAGAGCAAAGGCAGAAGAAATTAACAAAATACGTTTCGCCATGGTAAGAATGGTATCCGAGTCAGATATTAAAAAGAACGTTGTGTCCTTTTATAACTTTTCAATGAATGTATAAATGCCGCAACCGAAGATCTGAGTCTTATACCGAACTTTGTCCTTTACTTCGGCCACGTATGTTAAGGGCGGACCTATATAATTTACGCGAAGTCGGTGTTCGGTGCAATTTCGGAAAATCGCTAATTGAGTTTCCACAATGCTTAGAGGCATCGAGACTCTCACATGATGCACAACTGATGTTGTTTTCTCCGCTGTGGGGAAATTCTAGTTGCGAGTTGCAAATTCTATTTTTATGTGAGAAGTAAAATTAGTATGTCATGGCTGACTCTAATTCTCCCAATATTGTCCATTCCGCAAACTTCTCCGAGCTAACCGACTCAGGTTCCAACCAGGCGCCCCTAATAGCACCATATATCACAACACACGGTCACTGCTGGCAGTGATTTCAACAAAGGAATAGGTTTCTTGGCCAACATTATCGGATACTACCAGACAGGTGAACCTGGTCCACTTAGAGGTCACGCACATGACGTTCTCACTGACTTGTCTGATGAGGAAGAGGAAGAGGAAGAGGAAGAGGAAGAGGAAGTTGTACAACGTCCAAGGAGAGGTGGAGCAGGGAGAAGGGTTACTAGAGCAGCCACATATTCGAGTGATGAAGAAAGTTGAAAAGTTTTGAGTTCTTTTTATGTATGGTGTATATTAGGCTTTTATTCCACATTCTCTCAAACAATCTCGTGGTGGCAAGCTCATGCGATTCGAGACACGCAGCACAAACATTTTCTGAGACACCTTTATTCAACGAACAATGTTATAGTACAACATGGTACTGTACACTACGAAAGAGTTGATACAATCACGGTATTGGCAGAAGAGTAACATTGACATCCCAAACATTGTCTTCACCACCAACAACTGCAATTTGAATGATTCGCTCATTGGCGAGCTGCCTAGCGAAAACACCCCCCTCAGCCCACTCTATACCTTCGTGATTAAATTCCCCATCTCCATAAAACGCAGCAAGAGCAACAGAAGCAACGCCTACTGGCCCAAGGTCATTGGAAATACCAAACCAACGATTGTTGTCAGCGATCCAGTAGCCGAATGCAAGGAGGATATTAGTGTTGTCCACAGGATTGAAGAGACGAAGGCCGCCAGAAGAGCCTATGTCGCTCATGTTGAGGCTGTAGATGATTGCGTCTCCATCGACAACGAACCCCCAGTTTCCTTGAACTCCAGGCACCGCATTGTGGATGACAGCCTCGGTTACGTTCAAAGGCACGTCAGGAGGGATATCGATCGTGATGTTGAGAATTTGGACCATTCTAATAGGTGTGCAAGGTGAATATAACGTCCGAGAGTTTTATGAGAAAGATTGGTGAAAACACACCTGTGTGCGCAGTAATACAAAGTGTACTGGAGAAAGAGAAGGAGAAAATGGTAGGGCTTTTATATGCGGTTGGGTTTCGTTATCTGTTTCGAATTTCAAGTATGTTGGTTAGTAAATATCTTACAAATTGTGATTTTTGCTGAGTTCCGATAATAGTAGTAGAGTATTGGAGATATTCGATACTTGCTGTCCGTTATCGCTGGGTCTGCTCGGTTCAAACGATAGACACTTCTTCCAAATTATGGAGTCTGTGTCAGGAGTTGACGAATAGTTAATATGACAACTCTCATGACTCTGATCTTCATCGCACATATACATTTCCCCTCCTTTCTTGAGTATCAAGAATTATATACAGAAGATGTCCTGAGCTTAATGCCAACGTAATACCTAAATTGTCCGTTTTTCCTGATACCGAATGACCCACCTGTCAAACCCATCTCATGGTATTGGCCCAGTACCAGACCTAATTAAGCCCTTTCAGACGCTTTCCCTCGCAGATAGTTAATGGGACATTAAACGCCCAACACGTAAATTAATATACTGCGGTTCAGAACCACCACC